>JAPQRP010000020.1:12280402-12292669 GCA_037367295.1 Apogon hyalosoma
CTTCTATGTATTTTAGTTGTATATTCTTCGTAAAGCCCTCATTGTGTATTTATGTGATTAAAAGCAAAACAGGAAATAGGAAAATTCCATCACACACTAGGATACAAAGTTTTAATTTCATCTCAGCATTTTTCTAAAACTCAAACATATACACAAAAACTTAAGTTTCTTAAAATCTAATCATATAGTACAAAAGCCTTTGAAAAGTAATCAAAATTTCCATTTGTAGTTATAAAACTGTATGTGTTTAAGTGAATTCATGACAGTGCTAAAATATGTCATCGCCAGCTGTTCCACTGTCACTGATTCCACCTCTGCTAGTATTTACAAAAGTCTGATACATGTGTTTAATGTTTGTAGCAATTGTGGTGTGAAAATGTGATCGACACACCATGTGTTATGAGATGTTTTGTAAAATACAGATTAATTAGCAAAAGATAATGAGTGTGTGCATTGCAAATTGAACACATTTCCACTCATCTTAACATTAAACTGAGAGAAAAAGTGGTGAATACAGTTTATATTTCATTTAAAATGTCTGTAATTGGCAAAAATAAGAGCTGTGTGTGGTTGTGTTATTCATGGACTGTGGTGCCATTGTTTACACAAGAATAATAAACTATTAAATGGCTGTGAAAACACCTTTTTGTTCACATACTGATATTTTGTTGCAGCCTTGATGACATCCTGTGCACTGCAGTCTGTAGATTAATTATCGCACCAGGTTAGGTTGAAGCACCAATTATCTCTGTGCACAAATTCAGAATTGGGAATCGCCTCTTAGCACCTTTTTATTACTGGCTTGACACAAAGTAATAGTACAGCACACTACAGAATCATGGAATTATAAAATTATTATTTGGCAGACTACAAATCATGAAAAAGAAACAAACGGTTTTATTTTAGAGCTGTCTTAATGTGCAACCTTTTCTGTCTTTGCTATTTCTATGTTCCCCTTTTTTCCCCATTTATTCACTTTATCTGCCCTTGTGATTTATTCAGACCACAGACAGTGCTTTCAGTCCACTGCGGTTTGAGTAATAAATAGCCCCAATGCTGGAATAAAAGGCTTTTAATAGCTGCATGGTAAAGAATAAAACCCAGTGCACATTCCAGGCTCTAATCTGTCATATAGGCTGAGGACAGGGATGTGAAGACGCACAAAGAGCATCATCCGTGTTCGTCCCTTATGGGTGGAGAGTGTGAATGGCAGCCTTTGACATGGTAATAAGTGTGTCTGTCATTGGACCAGACATTCACCAAAAGGTTCATAAACAGGCAGCTTAAGTCACTGCTTTCAGACCTAATTGTACAATATTTTCATACGTATTTGGTTCAGTGCTTGTCACGAGTTGACTATCGTTCATTGACTGAATGGGATCTAATTTATAGTCTTTCATTAAATTAAAAACATAGTTGTGGCTTTCAAAGATGCTTTTATTAGCTTTACTTACAAGCACCTCCTTCAGCCTAAAAGAAGTTAGAATATTTCTTGGCTTTCTCTGTATTCTTCAAAGTTTTTATTTCCAGGGTCCATACAGGTGCTTGAAATCCTTGAAAATGCTTCAATTTCAATGTTGTGTTTACAATTCAAGCACTTTCTAGACCTTGAAGTGTAAGTGCTTCAAAGTGCTCGCAATTATAACTCTGGGATTTATTTATTTGTAATATTAACTCTGCCAGGTTAGATGGTAAGCCAAAGCTACTTATAGAGAGGTTATTTATTTTGAAAAATAAAACTTTATGTCAAAAAAGAAAAATACCAGGTGCTCTCAGGTCAACTCCAGGGAAATTTTTATCTTAGATCTTTGGCTATGTGTGAGTGGACCTGAAAAATGCTAAGTTTCTTCCCTTTTTTGGATAAAACTTTGTGTTCTCCTTTAATTTTTAAACCTTTTGCTATTACGAAACAAAATTTTAGATGTTTATAACATAATACAATGTACATCATTATGACAAAAATGTGATAAAAAATAATCATAAGTATATGTATTCCAATAGATATTAATTTTAACCCATCAATAAGGTGCTGTGCTGGAAAAAAAATTGAAAATTACATTAAAAGTGCTTAAATTTGACCTTGAAAAATGTGTATGAACCCTGCGTTTGACTTAAGTACCGTCTCTGAGCTCAAACCTGGAACCTCTGCCGTCAGATTTGTGCTTCTTGTAGGGACTGGTCCTTCTCCAAAGTCCAAAGAGATGAATAAACATTCAGATTTGGCTTATTGACAAACAGAAATACCATATACAGAGTGAAATGCAGTAACTGTCTGTGTTCAATCACTTGATGTCATGCTGTGTGTGAATGAAAGAAGTAGAAGTAAAAGAAGAGTTTCCATAACCTACTTTCTGGTCCTTTAGGCTTTTCATCCTGCTGTGTTATAACAACTGGTTTATGATGATACTGTTGGTGGTACTCAAGTGCCGCCTCGTGCTTGAAGTAAGTTCTGTGTGCTACATCAAAATAGCATTTGGGAAGTATTGATATATAGTCAGGTGGCTTAGTGAAATTACCGTTACTGGTTGAATAAAAGCACCATTTTTGGCACGTTTCCTTTGGGTCTATGAAAGAATATTAACCTAGGAGCCCCTGGAAATACATTTTTAAAATACTAACTTCCAACATATTAAACAGCAATGATATAGGTGACAGAAAGGTTGTTATTTTGTGTTCACCAAAGAGCCTGAGGATCTTAGCTGTTCCTCCAAGCAGGAAGTTGTTGTGTTTCCCCCAGGACTTCATGATTCTCTCTCTCCGGTCAGCCGCCCTTGTGTTTAGTCTGTCTGTTTTTGGGGCTTGGTACCCAATCTCGATATGGTGATGGTGAAACTACCCCCAAGCTGACCTATCATCCCGGCCCCCTCTTGCCGTAGCATCTTTATACCGTGGATGAGGTACAACCAGGGGCGCCGCTACCAATCGTGGGCCCCATGACAGCTAAATGTTGCAGGCCCTTTCATATTCATTCATATTCATATCCTTCGATTTGTTGGAGCGGGGGGGGGTAATATGTATGTAGGGTTGTGGTCCATACATACATACGTGAAAACTAAACTGAAACTTAACATGCTTTCAACATCCGATTCCTGACTTCTATGCCTCTATTATACAATAATTTTTTTTACAATTTCTAGCCTGTATCCTCTGGACCCCCTCCTCTGCTCTATGTGCCCCCCATAAATACTGAGCCCCATGAATTTGTCATGTTTACCCCCCTCTTATCGGCGCCCCAGGGTACAGCGCCGTACCTCATCAATCTCTAGCTGTGATAGCAACTTCTTATTGCGGATATGCGAACACTGAGCTAAGAGCTGTTTCTTAGTCAGTGAAGATGTGGGCCTTCGAAGCAGTCTTTTCTCCCACATCCTCTGCATATATCCTCTGCAACTGTAGTAGTACTCCATCACTACCATGTTCTCTGCCCTCCTGTGTCCTTTTGTCCTAGGTGATGTCCATGCTGGTATGACTCTATCATTTATGTCACCGCTCATTCCGTGGTATAGGTGTATAACATAAAGGGCCTTGCCCAAGGGTCCACCTGGATCCATGTTTCGCCCCTGCTGGGATTCCCCCCCGACTTTCCGACCCACAGTCAGTGGTGTAGACTTTCTGTGTGGAGTTTGCATGTTCTCCCTGTGTTTGTGTGGGTTTTCTCCGGGTACTCCGGCTTCCTGCCACCATCCAAAGACATGCACTGAAAGGTTAATCGGTTAATCTAAAATTACCCATAGGTGTGAAAGTGTGAGTGATTGGTTGTTCGTCTCTATATGTCCAGGTCATTATTGAAAATGAGTCAGTTCTCAACTAACTAAAGGTAAAATAAATAAATAAAATAAACTTTGGAAATGTATCCGCAGTTATTACCCTTTTAAACTCCCTAGCCATAATATGACTCCATTATGACCAAGTGGAGTTTAAATAATGGTTTTACCTGAATATCTTATAGGTTGAAATTGTTAAAATACCTATATTGTGTTCATATCTTACCATATAACCTAAAGAAAAAAACCTGAGTGTAACTGAGTTATACCCTGATCTGGAATAACAGTGGTGTCAGGGTAGGCATGAGGGGAAAAAAAATGACTTAACCTTGTAGCCCATTAACCCATTGTAGACCACTCACTCATCAAGTATGCAATTTCAGTCACTGCAGGTGTGTCTTTTTTATTTTTTTTTAATTTACAAATGCTACAGGAAGGCAGCCTACACAATAATTGCTCTGTATTGTACTGTGTTTTATTTTGTAATTGTCATGGAAGTGCATTGCAAATGGGAGCAAATCTAAATGTTGGTTTCCCATATAATACCACTATTTCTTCTTGTTAAATAGAGGCTATTACAAATAAAGGCCTTCCCCTAATACAAGATTTCTTCAGATAAAGGCCGGGTTCTTTTTGCATCAGAGGTAAATAAAGATTATTATTATTATTATTATTATTATTATTATTATTATTATTATTATTATTTATTTTTTTTTTTTTTTTAGTATTAGTATTATTATTGTTATTCTTATCAGGGCTGAATTTCAGAAATAGTCTATCAAAACAAATGTAATATTTATAGACTGTTCCACAAAGAGGAGAATGGTGACAACTGCACTCTCATTTTGACATAATCAGTGGCTCCACTTTCCTTTGACATGTACATCATCCAGTGTACCCTGAGTGAAAGAAAGCTGTAATCTCTATAACCATAAGGCCATTAGCTGCTGCAGCTTTTATACATCAGGGCGCCGAAATCGAAAGCACGCTGGAAGTGATTTGTCGATACGCCAACTGCTTCTAAATTGAGTTTGTCTCTATTCTTTTGGGAAAGAGAGGGTTTTCTCCTCTAACTTTGTTCATTAAGAGTCTCGAGACGCCTACACGGCTCATCTCATCCCTCGTTTTGTGGCCAAAAATGCAGTGACAAGGGTGAAATGATATTAAATGGCATATTTTAACACGTGATGGTGACTGGAACTCTGAAATCAATTACAGTGTAATAAATGTATCTGGTATATCAATAGGTGGCACATGCTGAAACCACTTTTATTAGTCTGTTGTTCATTTATTTGTGTATTTGGACCCTAATAGTTCCAAAAGTTTGTATTTGAACCCTCCAGGTGCTGCAAAGCTATCTTTATATACATTTTGGTAAAAATCGAGTGAATTTCTACAACCCATTTTAATTCCTGTTTTATTTGTTGCCTCTTTAACTAGTTACGTCACGACATTTGCACATATAAGGTCAAGACTTCTGATGAATATTTCTTCAAGTACGACATAATTGTTTATCAGCAGCAGCGGTCGTAGTCCATTCTGAAAATATGTCCAAACTTCGAGCCTAAAATTATCAGTTGTCGGTTGAACAGGACAGAGCAGCACAGCCAACAACCTGGAGGGGGTGGGGCCTGAAGTGGGTCATTTGCATTTAAAGGGCCAGAGCTCAAAATGACCTTTCTGGTGTCATTACTCAGAAATAAGGTCAAAGATGGACCTGTGGAGTTGAATTAATGAAGCATTCAGACCCAAGCATAGCATTTACAGTTTATGTAGACCACAGGGAAATGTTTAAAAATGCATAATTCCATTTAAAAAAGCAAAATATCACTCCTTTAAATTCTGTCTCCCTTTAATACACTGTCCGGCCAAAAAAAAAACAAGTCGCATGTGCAATATTTCACAGTACCACGCTTGGTTTTGATTACAGGAGACATTCACTGTGACATTTTTTATTTATTTATTTATTTATTTGCCACATAATGCTTATGTAGTGTCACAAAAAGGTTCATACTATTTTTTCCATCCATAGTTGCATTCATTTTTGATTATTAATGACTCTGTTTAATCCTGGCATCATCCAGTCATTTTGACCTTAGAGACATGAGAAGCTACTTACACCATCAGTTAGAGTTAAATAACTTGTTACAGCTGAAACATTATTAACCACTGCAGTACTTACCCATGGAAGGATCTGAACTATTTGCTTAGTTAAATCCAATGATTGTCTTCTGTAATAAAAACCAAAGGTGGTGCAGTGAAATATTGCATGTGTGACTTTTTTTTGTGGGCTGGGCAGTGTATCGCGTGGCAGTAAAACTTTAAGTATAAATCTACCAACCTAGCAGCACATTTCCCATCATAACTGCAGTAAAACACAGATTCCCCATCTACCTGTCTTACATTGTAGAGACTAGTCGGATTTTGATCAAGCGGACAGGGATCTCTCTCAAACTCAAGTGAGACGGCGACAAAGATAACCTTTAGATGTTATGATAAGCATCTGTTGTCTCTTTGTTTATCTCATCTATCTCCATGAACGAATCCCAGCCTGGCCACAGATGTACAACCTCAAAAAGGAACAGATGGAAAGACAGACAAGACCATGGTCAGATGGGAAGCAGAAGAGTGTGAAACTAGGATTCGACATGCTGAGGCAGTGACAAAGTGACAGAGGAGAAAGTCTTTAACTATGCATTAACACACTGACAGTTGGCAGCCAAGTAGATTTCCCTTGCCTCCTATTGGATGCAAGAGAAAACTCTGCCAGTAGTCCTGGAAAGTCCCATTCATCAAGCCTGAAGACAGAACTTGTTATAGAAATTTCTCTCACTGGAAAAAGTCCAGATGTTGAAATGTCTTGTTAAATGGATGCAGTCAAAAGTGCGGCTTTTTTATGTGTCTGTTATGCATTTGGGACCAGACTTGTTTCTCAAAATCTACCTAAAGAAAAGAAAACTGTTTGCTGTTAGCGTAAAGTGTGCTCATGAATCCTTTGAACGGGTTTCCAGAATAGAGTCATCATTGGCATAAACTACCACTGTCAGACCCCTAACTGTCTGATTTAGCTCAGAGGAGCCAGCAGTAACGGCTCCCTGAAGTCTGGCGCTCAAAGTTAATCAGCTGTTTGCTTGCGTGTCCACAAAGGCTAAATGTAAACGAATTGGTTCTTTGGATTTGTGTTTGTTTTAGCGGTACATCATGTACAGTGCAAGGACAAAATTATGTGCAGTCATATGGCTTCATGTAAGACTTTGATAGCTGACTGCAGGGATTTGGTCTCATTTAAGGGCAAAAAATATAGCTAATGTGCACATCCAGCCATACTTATGTACAGGTGAAGGACAAAAAAAGCAATGAAGAGGCTGAAATGTGAGTTGTAAGTTTTCCTCCCATTCAGCAACACAAGTGTAAGCAGGGTTAAGCCATGGCTGAGGTCGAGGCCAGTTAGTTTTTGTTGAAACACTGTCATAGAACTGATAGTATGGTCACAAGGATATATAATGATTCTCTTTGCTTTTCCTTATCTCAGAAACATCCAAACTGTGTGGAGGCCCAACACAGTTACCATAATTATTTAAGTTTTCTGCAGCCATTGTGCATAACTGGAAGAACTGCTTTTGTTTAACTCGGAAAAAAATTGGCGGTCACAGAAATGTCATGACACCATTTCTGTTTCCACATTTTTCACTGTTAAAGTGACACTCAGCCTCATCTTGTTGCACCTTTTAGTGGCACTTCACTTCTTTAATGTTTAGTGACAAGGAAATGCATTGAAGAGCAAAACGTGTGGACAAAAACAATCCCGGCGCTAATCAGAGGTGACACTCGTATCCTTTCATAATTCTGAAGCTAAACACATTAAACATCACTTTTAGATATTCAGTCTATCTACCACCAAAGTTTCATAACGATTTATCTGTCTGTGATTTACACTGGACTTGCGCACACACGCACGCACACACACACACACACACACACACACACACACACACACACACACACACTGTTCAATATATCAAATTAATCAAGGGTTTGCTTGATAAAAAAAAATGCAGAAATTCTAAATTGGAAAATTGAGATCTTTTCAACTTTTCTTGCTTAACAAGTCGTGTAATACATTAGTTGTGTGAAGTGTTTTTCAGTCATATATGATGTATGGTTTTAATAATGAATATTTTTGGAACCAAGTTTTTGTCCCCATCATATAACTTTGGCTTCTTTCTGTTCCTTCTCAAACTGTAGTTTTGAGTTCATTCATATGTACATTTGTGTTAAATTTATTGTATTCGTTACTTTTTCTGTGATTAATGACCACTGATGGGTGCATATCTAACTGACTTTTTAATTTTATTTTATTTTATTTTAGTTTAGTTTAGTTTATTTATTTTTATTTCAGTTTGAGACAAATAAACAAATGAAAATGAAAAGTGCGTTGACCCGTGAAGATCCGCGGGTTCTAGATGTGGTAGATTTTATGCTGTTGTGTATTCGTGCATGTTATACTGCATTTTTCCAGCAGCCACCACCAAAGCATTCTGGCCATAACAATGTGATAGAAAGGCTATTGTATTCCAAAATGACTAAAATCTCCTGAAATATTGATCCTATCAACTTGCTGTTTTCGCTGGTCTGTTCCTTGACCAAAAATACATAAGTATGACAAACTGCAGCAGTCAGCTATTTCTGGATTTTGTGTGAAACCCCGGACACACACATGCATACACAAACACAGGGCAACTTGGCTTTTATAATATAGATTATATATACACTCAGATAGTCAGACAACTCCCTGCTCTGTTACTGCTCATTGTAATGACTCGCTTTTCTTCTTCATTAGGTGTAATTAGGTCAAGATTTATTATTACCAGCACTGACCACTTATAAGAGCTGATCCACACCACCTGACCCATAAAATGTGCATCCATCAACCAACCAAACCTGAATGTCACTCAAGGCTCACAGCTTAATAACATCAGGGCTGAGCCTACAAAGCAATGAAACATTTTTTTTTTATTATTATTTTTTATTTTTAAGAGGTAGGAAAGCGACACATCCTTCACATCTAAACGGTGAACTTGAACTGAATAGTCTATTTGTAAAGGTTTATACTGTCTTTTCATTCAGCTGCAACATGTAGAAAAAGAATGGAATCGACAGTTCCAGGATTTATCCGGTTTCGTCACAGTTTGAGAGCATGGCCAGCTGAGCTGAAAGCGTGCTCACTGGATACGCTTGTTGCTGGAATGCACATCCAGGGCATAAAAAGACCTGCCTGTTTGGGTGTGTGTTTGACAGAGTGACAGATAGTGGTGGGGAGAAGGAGAGGCAGTTTAATTAACTGCCCCCCCTCACCCCCGAAGGGAAGGCAAGGGGTACTGTTTTTGGTTTGGTTTGTTTGTTTGTTTGTTAAGGCCAAAGTTAAAATATTTTCTGAGGTTTTAAATGTTTTTTTTTTCCCCCATTTACTTATAATGGGTGAAATTTCAAATATTTGTATCAGCAAAACTATCAGTTGAATTCATACCAAATTTGGTTTATAGATTGCCAGTGACCCAGAATAGATGTGATTACATTTTGGGAAAAGTAGGTCAATGTTAAAATTCATTATGAATTTTTAAAATCTTTTTTCTTCTTCCATTTACTTATAATGGGTGAAATTTCAAATGTCTATAAAAACATCAATTTTGTTTCAATTTACTTCAAACTTGGCACATATGCAGAGGCACTCGATATGCTGACATCAGCACACACATAGACATGGTGACATCAGCTGGATCAATCCCAAAATAAGCAACAAAACATGCAAGGGGCGGGTTTGTTGTGCCTGGCACCATTTGTGTACATCTTACTTTGAAAGACCAGAATCCACAACTTGTTCTACCTAAACCTGCTAACCTGTAGTTCAAACCATGCATCACTACATTATGTGTATTATTGAACTATTTTTGGGTTTATACAATAATAGAGGAATAAGATGAGTAGCACACATTCTTAATCATCTTAATTTCCAGGATAATAGACGTGTCTGCAATATTTTGTTCCTACTTCATTTCATTCAGTGACTTCAAACATAACTATGGTTATTTTTAGACTTTACAGGGTCAGTCCATGTGAAATAATATCTGAATTGCTTCACACTTTCAAAAAATAAGGGTATTTGTCCTACTATATAAAATTCCAGCCTTGTATCTTCATTAGTTTTTTAGATATTGGGGGTTTGAAAATGGGGCATGATGCTAATTTTACTGTAAAAATGAGTGGCACAGAAAAAAGATAGTAACTCAGTAGCAGTATGAAACATCTCCTCCAGTCTGAAAATGTACTGAACTACAAATTGACTAAAAAAAAAAGTGCCAGGTATTTGCAAAACTGCCATATTGTGTCACCTTTTATTTGATTGTATGACAGTCACATAATGTTCCCACAGCTCTTTGTGTGAATGGACATGATGAAAGGGGATGATTTTGGAATCAGTGTAGTGTTATTTTAAAATGGTTTTCCTGATATGCTTTATTACATATTGGAAGCTGAATGTACAAAACACTGTGTTATAGTGTTCCGTGTTTTTGTTTGCGTGCGGGTGATGTCGCTGTGTGTGTTTGAATTGAGAGGCATATTCTGGCTTTGACTCAAAGACATTGCTGTGTCGTTGAGACTGATGAAACGTGATGGACCCTGTAGCATCCTCAACACAAATGGTTTTGGAAAATGAAATGCTTTTCCATAAACAACATTTCTTGAGATTGAATCAGCCACCGGTCTGTGGAGAAATGGGAAAGGGTATAAACAGGAGGTGAGGTGGAAAAGAAATATAAGATGAAGGGGGGAGAGAGTGAGGAGGAGGCGGGCGAAGAGGATAGAAAAAAATAGGATAAAATGAGAGGCATATGCTCACAGGAGGCCTGATGCTGTGTCAATATGACTATGGGAATGGAAGTAAAAAAAAAAAAAAAAAGAAAAAGAGGCAAGAAAGGGGAAAGTGGACAAACAAAGAGCCAAGACTAAGATGGCGAAGTAATAAGATTAAGATGGATGGCTTAGAAAAGATGATGTTTTGGCCAGAAAAATGGAAGCAAGGCAGGTTTATTCTCTTGGGAGTCGACATGGGGACCGGAGTCTAATTAGAACATGCTGCAGAGGCTCTTTGTAGACGCACGGTCGTCTAGATTCCAGAAGCAAAACCTTGTAATTTCATTTCAGTTGCTTTTTATCCTATTATTTTAAAGTGAAACTGTGTAAGGCCTTTCGATTTTTTTTTTTTTTTTTATGAGATCTGCAGGAATCCACTGGAGTGAATCTGTAAGATGGTGTGTTTCTTCTTGTGATAAAGAACACAGCGAGTCTCCAGAGGGCTTCTCTTTTTCTGGTCGTTAATGTTGGAAATCCTGTCGGTTTTCGTGCTCTGTGGTCCTTTCTTTCGCTGCTGATTAGTTCATTGTTCTCAGCTCTGACGTGTGTGCAGTCAGTGGAGCCTAATTCGATGCTGAAGTGGTTTTATATGATATTTCTTGTGTTATGTCACCTATATGAGCCGGCAACTGCCTTAACACTGCAAAAATGTCAAATTGTCGGTATTCTTGTATACTCAGGAGTGTACACTATGCATCCAGTTAAGGCTAATAATTGGATGGCGCTACGGGTCATTGAAGTTGGCCAATCAGAGCAGAAAGGTACTTTAACCACCTGGAAAAATCAATGTCCGTTTAAGTTTAAGTCAGTGACACCCTGGAAACTGCCGACTGTTTTTGTTAAAGGGTTGTGTGGTTCATATCTGTCTTAGATCACCTAAACTGATATCGATTTTCTTTTTCTTTCTTGCACTGTATTTCTGACCTTGTTAACAGGAGTACATTGCTTAGTTTCCATGCTGGTACCTCTCCAACCTAGAAGCGAACTGACCCCATCAGCTGCAGATAATACACAAAGTACGTCACATAACACACGTAGGAAATTCAATGTAACCCTTTTATAATGAATTTGAATCTAGTGACCATTCCATCGATTAGTCGCGTCCAAGTGTTGTGGTTCTGTGCAGAAAGTTGGAGGACAGACCATCTGGTTGTTACATGTAGTCACTTCTTCCTTTGAGGTCTGCTTCTGTTCATTTACTCTGTATTCAGTCTGCTACAGTGCAGTATTTTGCTTTTTTTACAAAAATGGAATCATGCATTTTTAAACATTTCCCGGTGGTCTCCATAAACTGTAAATGCTATGCTTGGGTCTGAATTCTTCATTAATTCAACTCCACAGGTCCATCTTCAACACTATGTCTAAGTAATGACACCAGAAAGGTCATTCTGAGCACTGGCCCTTTAAATGCAAATTACCCACTTCAGGCCCCACCCCATCCAGGTAGTTGACTGTGCTGGTCTGTCCCATTCAGCCACTTGTGTTCGTTAATACAACCAACAACTAAACATTTGAGGTAATCGGCTTGAAGTTTGGACATATTTTCAGTATGGACTACAACCGCTGCTGCTGACAAACAGTTATGTCGTAC
>JAPQRP010000020.1:12307861-12330352 GCA_037367295.1 Apogon hyalosoma
ATATAGTTACCAAACAGAGCAAATGACGATATTATGATGACAGTTTAAATAATCGTGCAGCTGTAGTAAGGAGTGAAAATAAAAACTTGCCAGAAAAATAAGTGAAACTCTACTTAAGAACAGTGCTGCAGTAGTTGTACTTCATCACTATCTAGGTATATATATGAAGGATGATGACCATTTTAGTCTCTGCTCTTTGTAAGATGACATGAATATTCATTGTAATATAATAGTCTAAATACTGCCTTGCAATTGCCTTAGTAATTGTAATACATCTGTCTGTATTTATACAAAGAAAAAGAAAAAAGAAAAAGGGGCAAAAAGAACAGTTTCTAAACTACAAAACTAACTCATATCCATTACCTTTATCTTGTATGCAGCCGGAGAATGTCATAGATCCTTGTCTACATTAGATGAGATAGAGTTAAGAACAGAGAGATTAGACGGGAACACTAATGGCCTGAGGGTGGATGGAAATGTAGAGGACAAGACTGGCAGATATTGAGAAGTAAAGAGAAAGGATAAAAAGAGGAGCAGTTAAAAAAAAAAAAAAAAAAAAAAAGATGACAGCGGAGCACCAAATGAATTGGAGTGAGTCAGTGCTGAGGCAGGAGGCAGTGGAAGTGTGTTTCCAGGTGTGGTGAGGCTGACAGCGGTAATCCACAGAGACACACCGGAGTCGACTTCACCGCTGGGAATCCGAGGGTCTGACAGGAGGAGAGAAACGGTGGATGGAAACAAAGTGAAGCTCACGTAGTACGGCTGTCAGTTGTCTTTACCGCAGCTTTTTCATCTGAATGCATTAATCTAGACCGGAGAACGGTGACTGTCATTCTTTGTTCACTAAAGCATAATCTGCACGGTCAACTGTCAAAGAACCTCCGAGTTAGCATTAGCAACTTTCTTATCCGACGGTCATGGCTCCCTTGCAGATAAAGGGCTTTTTTTAGGGCCAGCTATTTATTCATGTGTGATTTTAGGAGGTTTTCCATAAGCACTGGAATGCAACTAAGTACAGTTACATTTGTCTTTAGGGTTTGTACGGGTGCTTGAAATCCTTAAAAATGCTTGGATTTCAATGTTGTATTTTCAACATCTGGAAAGTGCTTGAATTTTAGTTTGAATACTTGAAAGTGGTTGCAATTATGACTCTGTGATGTGATTTATGTATTTATTTATTTATTTTTAATATCAATTCAAGCCAAAGCTACTAACAGAGAGGTGATACATTTTGAAAAATAAAACTTTATGTCAAAAAAGAAAATTACCCGGTGCTCTCAGGTCGACTCCAGGTCCATTTTTATCTTAATATTTGGCTCAGTGTGAGTGTGTCTGAAGAACGCCAAGTGGCTTCCCTTTTTTTGGATAAAACTTTGTGTTCTCCTTTAATTTCTAAACTTTTTGTTATTTTGAAACATCATTTTCGATGTTTATAGCACAATACAATGTACATCATTGTGATAAAAAGTGAAGAAAAAGAAAAAGTCATGTATATATGTATTCCTGCAGATACGTGTTTTACCCCAGTGATAAGGTGATGTGCTGGAAAAATTTGAAAATGACCCTTAAAATGCTTGAAAAGTGCTTGAATTTGACCTTGAAAAATGTGTAAGAACCCTATAGATAGATAGATAGATAAATAGATAGATTTTAAAAAGTAAAAAAAAAACAAAACATTCAGACATTAAGAACAGCCTAACACATCAAAAACACAGTACAAAACAAACACAAGTAAAACATAAAATAACTCAAAACACTATTGCTATTAATGTACTTACTGCAAGTACAAATATGAGGTACTGTACTTGACTATTCCATTTAATGCATCTTTATGTTTCTACTTTTCTATCTTTTCTCCACTGCATTAATCTGATAGTTCTTACCAGATGAATATTTTATACAGTGGATAATAGAACAAGCTTTTAAACTACAACACATGGTTTAAGGTTAAGTCAGTGTTTTCCCAACTCTTTATTCCTCTGATGTCTTACAAAAAGAATTCGTTACATGTGTTCGTTTTTAAAAGATCCAACAAATACTGTTTTTTTCACTAGGGCTCCTCAAAAATCTTCTGTACCAGTACATCTTCTAACACAAAGGCTTCCATAAAAGACCCTGAAGGATACGTTTTATCCATCCATGCAGTTTCTGAACTGGAACTGAACCCAGGACCACTGCACCGCCGTGTTGCCCCAGATACATTTTCAATATCAATTTTTCATCATAACAAAGAGAAATGTACATTTAATGGTGCAAAGGTTCTACCTAATTTTCCAGCTCAAAGCAGTTTTATGACCTAGAAACAATAAACCTATTTTCCACAATGTGGTTTAAATTAACTTGTCTGTTTCAGGTCTTCAGTTTTGTGTTTCAGCGCTCTGGCATTTTAGCATGCATACAATTTTACAACAGGAAATACATTTTTAAAAAAAACAAGAGTTTGATAGATAAACAATATATAAAAAAGGTTTCCCACACGTCCTGGAAATCCTGGAAAATGATTGACCAATTTTCCAGTCATGGAAAATATATGGAAAACAAGAAAAAAGGTCAAATGTCCTGGAAGTGGTTAAGTTATCCTGAAAATGATTTATCCTGCCCCTGCTTTGTGACCTTGTGTGCCTAAACTGAGATTAAACAAAGGACATTTGACCGATAATTTGGGCGACCGGGTTACTGAAAAGTAGGGTGCAATATAGAAGCCGGGAGTCGGACGTTCAAAGCATGTTAAGTTTCATTTTCAGTTTACACCAGTTATGGCAGTTACGGAACGCACCCCCACATATATACCCCCGGCACTGTTTTGTGAAGGTGATCTGTTTTGTTTGTGTTCTGTTTTCAAACTTGAAAGCTTTTGCCTGCTGGTCAGACTTTTAGTTTCGTTTTAAATACATGTACTTGTTTTATGGATCTGAAACAGTTGTGTAATGTTCTTCAGCACATCTGTCATGTTCAACCTCTGACAGAAAATAAATCCTATTTAAATCAAAAATAACCTTCTGGTGTCTTCACAGCTAACTTACGAGTAATGGAAAATTTAAGCTTGACAAAAATAGTGATTTGATTTATATTGTGATACATGTAGATATCGTATGATATGAAAAAAAATTATCGTGATATATTTTTTTCCATATCGCCCAGCCCTAATTTCAAGGAAAGAGTGGGAAACCTGTAAAACCTGTGCCTTGATGCCACATGCGCTGTTTATTTACCCATGCGTTTTATTATCAGAATTACTATTTTTCTCTTACTTTCTAACTTTACGTTTTGTATATTTATGTATTAATGAAGAATAAGGATCATCTTTAATTGTCAGTATATCGTGCATGTGGACATACAACACACACTGAAACCGAGCCTCTGTTTTGAAACCATCACTAGCTGAACATGCAGGAACACAACACACACTGCAGACTAGGAACAGCGGGCTGTCACATCAGGTACCTAGTGAGCAAATGGGGGGTTAATTGCCTTGCTCAAGGGCACGTCAGCCAGCAATTTCTCTGACGGTGCTGGAAATTGAACCGACGACCCTTTGCCCACAAGCTGCTTTTCCAACCTACTAGGCCGTGGCTACCCTCCAACATTAATTTTCCATTATATTGCACATAATAGCATCGATGTCTTTTAAAATGTTCCTTTCTTAGTGTTTTTTTTTTTTTTTTTTTTTTAACGGTACCTTTCCACAGGTCTGATTCAGTTTATACCCTTAGGGCTGTTCTTTGTGTGAACAGTGACATAACCAATGTGTCAGAATTCATTAGAGAGAGCATCCGTTCAGTGTTTGATGGGATTACTATTAAAGTGATCATTGCTCAGAGTCACATTGATGAAAGGTCAGTCAGCGGCAGGATACTTTGTCTCTTCTGTTTTGTTTCGCTCGGCTCCCCGTAGGGAAAACGAGAATGTCAAGTTGCAATGGTCACCGATCTATTTACATCTTTGAAAGACGGAGATTGGACTGATGGGAGCCCGGAAGCTCCATACAGATGTAAATCAGAATGAATAATTCCGGTGTGTTTATTTTTTGACATTTTGATTATGACATTACACTGGGCGATAGATTTAATCAACGTGAAAAGGAAAATGTCTTAAAGATGGAGAAGGTTTCATTCATATGTATTTACCAGCAGAATGAGAATCAGATGCAATTCATCATCAGGGGACAGACATCTATTTATTTTATCTTAGGTTATATAATTATTTTTGCCTTTCCATTACCTGTGATACTAACAAAAGCTTCATTTCCGCGTTGAAACGGTTACATTTTATTCTTTTTTTTTTTTCCTCAGAAGAAGGAGTGGACATGGGATGAGAGCAAGATGATGGTGATGCAGGATCCCATTTACAGGTAAGCTGGTCACAGAGACTCCTGTTCAGCTCGACTGGAGTTCCTGCTTATTTTGTTTTTAATTTCTTATTAAAATTAATTCAATGCTTTCGGCTTATTGGGTCCTTTCCAAAGTGAATTTTAATCCAGCCTTGATTAAAACACTGCGGGACACTTAGGAAATGAGCATCTTTTGTCTGTGTCACTGCAGCTGTTGACATTTTGGAAAAAGAAGGATATTGAAACTTGTAGAAAAACCTTTACCAGACTCTAAATATCTCTAGAAAACAGATTATCTACCAGGAAGTTTTAGAACATGAATATTTAACTCGGACTGTGACGTAGACTTGTCGTATTCGGTCAAAGGCTGTAATTATTTAGAGGAAGCTGGGATATTGGATTTGGGATGAATCATTTTGTGGCAGTAATGAAGAAAAAAACAAGTCCAGATAAAGGATTATACAACAAATAATACAAAATAACACAAAAGCGGCAGCTGCATTTGGTTGGATTCACTGGGTGATTCAGTCTTCTAACACTGACGGCTGACAGTCATGATGTTGAACCCTCATTGTGATTCCAACACCCACCTGCAGAAAAGGTTATATGTTTTTTTTTTTTTTTTCTACACCCAGTCCATGTCTCAGTAGCGTGTACATCAGGCTGCTATCTTTCTGTTTTCATTTTTTTTCCTCCATTTTCTGAATATCGCTACTGTGGATGTTTCTCCGTACAGCTCAGTATTGAACCAACTGAACTCCTTTAACAGTTCATTCTATCTTTACCTTCAATGGCACATATTTCTTACCTTCAATGACACATATTTCTGTGCCGCAGCTGGTAAATTACTCTTGAAAACACCAGATTCGGATCATATTGCAGACAGGGTAAGCCTATGACAGTCTGTCCCGCAGGCCTTAATATAGGGATGAATTAACATTAACACAGATATTTGATTAGTTTCTGTTGACAGGATGTGGTCGTCCATCCCAATAAATACATTCATTTCTCCATTCCTACTGGATCAAAGATACATTAAAGTGTCTACAACAGGGGTGGGCAATTAATTTTCTTACAGGGCCACATGAGAAACTTTGACAGTTGCTAAGAGCCAGATCAATACACCTTCAGCTCTGCTCAATATATATCTCTATAGAAAGAGTAAATGAAACAGTACAATGAAAATATAGAGCACAGAATACAACTACTTAATGAATATTCACAAAAACATTTTTGAAAATGTGCAAAACCAGCTCCACATTAACTTTGCATGAAAAACAATAAATGCATCCAAGCTTTGTTTGTTTGCATATCTTAGTTCTTTTTCTTCTTTACCTCTGATTTCAGAGAAGAAATACTTAGAAGTCTATGTCTTGTTAAAAACTCAGCATTCTGAATCTTTTTTTTTTTTTTGTTTTGCATCTTCATGGGCTAAAACTGACCGACAAACCAAATCATCAGCTTTATGCTAAGTACGGAAAGTAAGTGCGAAAAAACATTAATTTAGCAGATCCTTCAAAATAAAAGCAGCGTTGTTGTATGGGTTGCATCTAATATGATGATATATATTTGCATTGACTTTTAATTTTCCAGTCACCTCATGTGGGCCAGTCAAGGTTGGCTATTGGGCTGCATGTGGCCCGCGGGCTGTACAATACCCAGGTCTGGTCTAAAATAAAACTTTTGTCAATGTAGTCATGCTGTACCATGTTATAAAGCTTAAATTATCAGCAACTGAGCTTATTTTCCACTGTTCCAATATTCCAGTGCTGAGACCCCTGAGCACCAAAACATCATTAATGAAAGAGTGACCTGAGTAGTGATCAAAGCTAATGGGACTAGTGTTCATATGTTCAGGTGTTTTAGCCAATTAAAAATGGACATTTTCTGAAATTAGAGGTCATTCCCTTCCAAATGAGCTGTCATTGATTAATTTTGGCTTTGGAACTTGGGGTAGTAAATATTTACACATACATAGATTTATATATTTACTGTTTACACATACTCCAAGCATGTACATTGGATCCATTATCCTTTCACACACACCACCAAACATTCACATGCATTCATACACCAGTGTGAAGGTAAGGTGCGTGAAGTGTCTTGCCCAAGGATACAGCAGCATAGGACTAGGACAGAGCGGGATTCAAACCACCAACCCTCTGGTTATTGGACGACCTGCTCTACCTCCTGAACCACACCCATTTAGTTTTCCCAGATTCGATGGGAAGAAACAGGTTAATTTGGACAAAATAGTCCCATTTTTGTGCTTATTCTGCTCAGGGTTAGGGTAAGGGTTCGGTCATGTATCTTGAGAACTTTGTTGATATTGTCATGATAGACGATCTTTGTTTGGCTCAGGTTTTACACTGAGAAACTGTTTAATGTGAACACCTCAAAGCCAGATTAGAGAATAGAAACTATAGATATTTGCAGACATGTTGACATGACATTTCTAAAAAACAAAAAAAAAGAAAAAAAAGAAAAAAATTAATATTGTGACATTTGTGACATTAGTGACACTGAGACTGTATGATTGGAACAATATTTGACACCATAAAGTATTACATGAATTCCAGAGAACTGGTTATATTAGTTCTATTGTTGTATTTGTCTGAAGTGGGTTTGTTTTCTGGTGAAAATTTAATAAAAACTTAATTCAGGAAAAAAAAACAACTATTCAGAATATCCAAATGGATTGTGCTGTTTGTATTTTTACATTCAGAATATCATCAGAATAATAGTGTGCAAATAAGTGGTTAATTTATTAAACTTTAAGCTATTAAATGGATATAAATTCACTAACTTCTTGAAAGGCAAGGCGATTTTATTTATATTGCACCATTCATACACAAGGCAATTCAAAGTGCTTTACAAAGGCATTAAATCACATTGAAATCATAGAGCATAAAACATTAAAAAAGAGGAGAGTGCAGAAAAGACAAAAAAAAATAAAGGGGATTAAAACAGGAATAAGACAGTTATTAAAACGACAGTCTTGACTAAAATAAAAAAAATTATTGTTAAATGGATCAAGTTAAAACTGTAAGTTGCAGTGCAGGTATTAGAACTGAAAAAAGTCTTCTTGTGTAAAAGATCCAACATTTGTGAACTACATACTGTTGTTAAACTCTCACCCATGGTGCACTTTACTGCAGCAGCATAACAGCATATTCCTATCAGAATCACAGTGTGACATTTTATTCTTGATGTACTACACTGAGTGGTTTCATTGTGGCGGCTTGAATAGAGTCTCCACATGGGCTGCAGATGTTTTTTTTGGACCAGAGGCTCTGTGGTTGTGGAGGTGGATACAGTAAATCAGTGTGTGGGATCTCTGATTGATTCGTCTTTTAAATTAAAGGGTTGTTAACTTAATTTTCAGTCTATCAGCTGCTGAGGATGTGCAGTGGCTTGTTCTGTCACCTCAGCATCCCCCATAAAGCCTCTTAGGGTTAATTTGTATATATATATAAAGTGCCTGCATTTCAGAGATATTTTTTGCATTTTCATGGTTGAAGTGAATGACAGATGGAGATGGCACCCATAAGGCGAAGGTTTAGATTTAGACTTGTTTTAGACAGAACAGCTTGGGCTTATGCAATGTTTGCTGTTTGAGTTTTCTAAAACTCAGTAGACAACAAATATTTGAGTGAATTAGTGTTGTCAATGTCTTTTCCTTCGGATGGGAGTTAAAACATAGTCAACGTGTTAATTAGCAAAGTGTCAAGTGCAATTTAACATTTCACCTGACATTTAGCAGGTCTCTGTATGTGTGTAATGTTTTTCCACCCAACAATCTGTAAAGATCTGTCCTTGTAATCCTAATAAAGTGACACCCCAACCTTTAAAACCAGGGTTATTTAAAAAGAATGATCCGATTTCATTACGCGATATTTAATAAGGAAAAGCAATAGAAAACTCCAGCCAAGTCACAAGTTTTCTACTCATAATCAACTTTTATTTCCTGTCTTACAAGTGTTCAGTGTGGTGGCCACCTGCAGTACGGACAACATCAGTGTGATAAAAGAATTCCTCCCAAACACATATCAGCATATCACGATCCACTGAGTTGATCGCTGTTGTTTTTCGATGTTTAAGGTCATCACGGTTAGCCGTTCAAACCTTAGAAAACTCCTCTTTCAAACGGTCACTGACTCATTCCGCTACGATGCTTGAGAACTGAAGCAATGCGTCGTGAAGTCGGTTCATTCTTTTTGAATAACCCTGTATACTGGTAACTGAAAAAGAAAGAGAACTATTTAACAACTTCTTCTTGGTAGCTCTTCTCGGTTCAACTGGACCGGTTTAGCTCCTTTGAAAACGTTTCGTCTCTCATCTAAGAGACTTCTTCAGTTCGGATGAGATGAGGGACGGAATGTTTTCAAAAGAGCTAAGCCGGTCCAGTTGAACCGACAAGAACTACCAAGAAGAACAATGACCTGGGCAAAGGAGAACCTACACAGACATATTAAACAACTTGAGGTGGCTATAATGTACAGAGCCTACCATGTGCGAAAAGGCCTTAATATACTGTACAGAAAGGATAAAATATGCAGAACTTACTGCCTTAAGCAAAGATAAAACCTTACATAAAGAATGGTTTGTCCAATTGCTGCACCTATGATAAAATGGCAGATACACATTGCATTGCATTTATTTCAAAAAGATTAACAGAGTTTGGCAATCTGGGAAAAAAAAAAAAAAAGATATGATGATTTTTTTGAGGTCGAATCATGATTCATAATCTGAATCACCTCTTATCAACGTATGTGAGTTACAACCAAACTATATAAGTTTTCCTCTAGTTTGGCAGTTTAGGCTGTATGCGATGGCGTCGTGTTGTTGTTTATAATCCAAGTAGTAACTGCATTTTTGCATAATTTTGGCCCAGCGTTATTTCAATATTGACAGTATCTAAATGAAGTAAACACGAGTCCTCATTTTCATACAGTTGCAGTGTTTCCATCACTTAGACTGTGGCAGACGTATTTATCCCGCCGGACTTTTATAACGAATCAACAACATTTTTACACTCTAATATAACCCTAAAGCATCTGTGGGAATCGGACTCACTACACGTCAGAGCCCGGAGGACAGAAACGTAGCTGACAGTTCTTCATCAGGATTTCTTCAGCACAAGACATTATACAAAGTCTTCAGCTTAATGTGGACTAAAACCAAACACTTCAGTGCAGATAGACTTTCAAGGAACCCTAACCCGAGCCAACTGTGCTACAATCTCACAGGTTAGTGCAACTGTGTGAAATACCAAAACAAAGACCTTAACTCACAGGAAAGTGCAAGAATACTCTACCATGAATATATCACATCACAATTCAGTGATGCAAGATGGCAGCTGCAACTTTTGCTCAGTAAAAAATTAAAATATATTCATGCCAAGCTGTTGAACAGAACTAGTAATGGATTCAACATCACCCGGAGCATCATCTGTGCTCATGTCCAGTGTCCAGGTTAAAAGACACACAGTTTAAATTGCATTTGGTTGTTTTAACATTAGTGTTACAGAAGCTCTGCACTATCCCTATCCAGGTAATCCTTAGCTGATGCTACGATACCTGTTGTCCTTTTCTGACCAACATTTGTGTGTTTTATGTAAAAGTATAGATGGCTAGAATTCAGCAGGTCTGAGTCCGTCGTTATTGTGACTTGACGTCTGTTTCACACAAATGATTTGGCGATTTATGTATTGGAGTTGGAAAAATTTGTAAAGATCAACCTGGCTCCAACCTGATAAATCACTGTTTTTCACCATGTGATATTCGTGTTCTGTATGAAAATAGTCAGGAGATAAATGATTTGAAAAAACTGCCGTGTGGTGGCATAGTGGTTAGCATGTCTGCCTCTCAGGTAGAAGGTCCGATTCCCAGTCAGACCATTCCCTCTGTACCGGGCAGGTGTCCTCTGGGTCCTTTAGTTTCCCCCCGTCATCAAAAACAGATCCTGTCATTATTCCTGTCATTAGGCTTTACTACGGCACTGATAAAGACCTGGATTTGGTCCCAGAGCGCCTTCAGGGATAGCTTCTCTATGTTAATGTTAACCCTGCATCCAGCGTGTATTAGAACGGGTGAGGAGACTGTACTTCCGTAATAAAACAGGGTGCTTGTGCGGGTTTTGAAAGTCTTCAAAAGTATGGAATTTCGAAACACTGTTTTCCAGACCTTGAAAAGTCTGGAATTTGTGTGACAGTCTTAATAAAGTATGGAGAAAAAAAAGTTTCTCTCAGTTGAATTTTAGAGTATGCTTAAAGGCACATAATCTTGACAGTAAGTGTCAGGCTTTAGAGTATAGATATGTGTAGACTAGGAAGCTTATTGTTATTAATTATTTAAAGAGAAGCAGTGGGGGTTTATAAGTTATACGTCTTCTCACTCCTTTTTGAGTATGTATTATATGGCTTATGTTTAAATGTTTTTACTTATTTATTTTATTCAAAATGAATACATCAATCAATCAATTAATCAATCTTTTAAGATAAGAAATACGTGAGGAAAGCATATAGAAAGCATATAAAAATGTATTATTATTATTATTATTAAAATGAGAAATAAATAAACAATGTTTAAAAAAGTACATAAAGTCAAGGTATTGGGGGTAAAAAAAAGAGAAGTTTTGAATAAATCTGGAATTTTTATTTGGATAAAGCGCAAGCACCCTGTAAAATGAGTAGAAGAAGAAGGAGAAAGAGAGCGAAACTGTGCAACAAAGCACCCCCAGTGTGTAAAAACACCAGAATATTAGGTTGAGGTGCTACATAGGATGCATCTCTACTGTATGTTCATAGTCGTGTTCAGTAAGTTCTGAATATCGACATGTTTTGGATGGACAGCCGCCAGTGCCTAAGTTAGGCACCAACTCACCTAACATAAAAAGTTTTTTCTGGAGGCCTGACTACAGATGTGTACTGGTGTAGAGGTTTTCTGTTGTTGCTCATCACCAAGTCCGTCTCGCTGTTCATCCCGTTTGTACACACAGGGGTATACTCCTTATTTGGACTCTTACTGTGATTTGTTTTCAAAGCAGACAAGCTTCACTCACTCGTAAAATGAAACTGGAGGAATACCTGCAGCCGCGTGCATCATTAATCCATCTCTGTCTAGACACACACCAATGCATAATGTAGCCGGTCAGATGGTGAGACAGCGAACGGTGTGAAAATAACCAGGAAAGAACCGCTGTGGTCTGAACAGGATTAAGACAATGGAAGCCTGGTTTCATCAGATACGCACACACAGTTCATATTTTGTTCTCAGAGACCCATCTTTTATTCTCTATCTATAGAGTTCGCACACGCACGCACACACACATATGCTCCCAGGCGACTGCAGCTCAGAAGTGTATCCAGGAGCCCAGTTGGGGGTTCTAGCTTTGGAAATGATTCTGTCAGAAAGATGGATTCTTCCCGGCTGTTTGTGTAAGCATCTCTGACTTTAGAAATTCTGAAAGATTTAGTTAGTCTGTCCCACACATCGGAGTCTTGTGCTCTGTCTTTAATGTCCCTGTTTTGAAGTTTCTGTACAGAAAGCGGGGTAACAGGAGGGTTTAAATAAAGTATGATCAGTACGTCTCATCGATCAGTCGCTGACATCTGCTGAGCTCAGTCTGACACATTCTGATAACATCTTCTCTGCTCAGCGTAGTTCAGGACCAGTCACAACCCCCGGTGGTAGTGATGAATTGTGGTTCCTGCCCTCGATAAACAAGAGGTAGCTCTAGTTGTACGGATATGTCTATAAAGTTACAGCGTCGGATAGATTCAGCTCTGACAAACACAGTATAGATCCGATTAATGGTGTGTGTCTTAAATAGGCTGTTTTGGCTTTAATTTTGAGGTTGATTATACACTTGTAGAGCAGATATATAAGTTTTTACCAGTGCAGCTGTCATGGAACTGTGGCTCAATTCGGATCTTTCCCAGTCTGGGTGTTAAATAGAGACCAGACAAATACCCATCTGCCCCTGTTCATGTTCTGATCACATTAAATATAACTGTTATTTCTATGGCAAGAAAAGAAACTTCAGTGTTTTGGCCATATCACTTCTATTCTTGCGTGACTCCTCCTCGTCCTAATGTTTTTCCATCCTTCTCTTTCTTCTTCTACATCTTGTTTTTCTTCTCCTGCATCACTGCCGTTCGTCTACTTCATCTTCTTCTTCTTCTGTGTCTTCTACATCTTATTTTTCTCCTTCTTTCTTCTTCTTTGTCATCATCATTCCTCTTCTACTACTTCTACGTCTTTGTCTTCTTTTTCTTCTTCTTCCTCCTCCTCATTTTGCCTCCTGTGCTCCTTCTCCTTCTCTTCCCCTACAAGCTGTGTAGCTATTTTCTGTGTCAGTAAAAAACTCTTATGTGCATTGAACCTTTATTGAATAGGACAAAAAAAAATCAAAATGTGCGAAAACACAGCCACTGATCTGACCTTTATCATATGACATTTTTCCTGTGTTCTTGTCTTACCTGTTGTTTATTAATAATCTCTTATTAACACATTTATACACTAATAAATATGTAATAATGGTCTCAGGTCTTTACTGCAATTCTCTATTTGGTTTGAGCTGAAATATATAAATAAGGAATATGTTGCAGACTAATCCTGCAGATCAAGATGTTCAACAGTTGTCTTAAATTTATTTATTTTATTTATTTATTTATTTATTTTCATTTTGCCATTTCCCCATCCATCCTTCAAACTCATCTCCAACAATCTGTAAAAACTCATTACCATTAACACAAGAAGGAAACTCTGAAACTATAGTTTTCTCGTTTTCTCTGCTCGGAGCTGTAATGAAGTCTGCAGTGCGCTGAAGCATCTGTTAATGGAAGAATAATACTTGTTAGTGCAATTGCAGAGGTTCATGAAGACAGTCTGACATCATGTTGTTTACTTTTAATCTGCTAGCTTCACTCCAGGGTTCCTTTGGGAAGAGACTTTGTTTGTTGACCATGACCTTACCTCGATCTGTTTTTAAATGTACAAAGATGTGATCAAGGCTGCATCTTACAGGGATCATAAGCCCTACATGTCCATCATGTTTTAAAGATGTACCTTAAAATAAGTTATTTAATGAATGAATTCATAGCATGTTCTTACATTAACCATAAAGCACAAGGCGAGGGATTTCTCTGTTGACCTGTTGCTTGTAGCTCAGTATTAAATATATTTAGACTTAGAAACATAAATATTACAAGATAATATTTAATAAATCCCTATGTTGTAAATGTTGCAAGATAAGTTTGAGTTATTATTGTCGCTTCTTGCAGAAACATGTATTAACTCACTGCCGCAGCTGTGCTTCTGCTGCAGTGGAAATGTTTTAGTCATACAGGTAGAGGTCTCCTTTCTTTAATGGTCTTGACCTTTAAAGTTCAATGAAGTTAAATTGATAATCGGCTTTGTCCTCATGCATCTCATACACCTAGTTTCTGCTGCTCCACAGGTCACTTCTTAACCTCAGAGTCTGAATTACACTGTTCAATGTTTGTCCTTGCATTCTGTCACAGTTATGTTACACTGTTGTTATTCAGTTTGCAGCAGGAGTCATTTTTATCTGTGGGGTGCTTTGTTGAATCCCACGGCCTTCACACAACTGAAGGTAATAAAAGGTTAAATGTTCTTGCTACATTTTATTCATTTGGTCTGGTTAGTTTTGGTTCCACAATCAGAATGTCACAGCTCCCACAGCTTTGTAAGTAAGTATTAAACAGCGTAATGAATTCAACCGTTTGACAGGATTACTTTTTTTCTTGATTGCTTTTTATTATCAGTTATTCCAAATGCGTTACTTTGGGTTTGTTTAGCACTTATGTTGAAAAACAAAACAAAAAACAGAGAATCTCTGGATGAAATGCATCATATTAGCTAAATAATGTTTTTTTTGTTTTTTTTTTTTTTTTAACAGAAATACAGCCACTTAAGGGGGTGATGTCATTTATTATGAAAACTAGAATTGCATCTTAACTTCCATCTGTTGTCCTGGACAATCGACCAGCATAATGAAACGTCAGTATAATAACATTTTCGTAGAATAAGAATAAAATATGAAAGAAGAAGAAGGAGAGAGAGAAAAAAACACAACACACAACAAAAAAAGTAATAATAAATAAATAAATAAGTGGACAGATTTGTGATGTTTTAGCTATTATCTAAAAATTGTAATAATATATTGTCACTCAGGCGGAAACCTCTTATATCCAAAATGGTTGTTTTTCAGGAAACTGGAAAAACTTGTACTTTCTAAATAAATGAATGGAGTTAAGAGATGTAGACACAAGCCGTTTTTATTACTTTTCATTGGTTAAATATTTCTAAAACTGTCAGGCCAACGTGGAGACTGACCAATAGAACTGTTTTATGACAAAAAAAAAAAAAGACCAAAAATTTACTTACGAGGTTTCCGCCTGACAGCGATGATATGTCCAAAATTCTACAAAATTGCATTTCACAGCATATCAGCAGAAGTCACAGCGCCTAAGCTCTGCACAGACCTCAAGTTTCTGTTCATGTAAATACAGTTTAGGTCTGTACTGAATCTGTACATTAAATATTGAACCTGTCTCTTACCAGGTTTTTCCATCAGATCTGTGCACAAGGAAATCCTGATGGTTTTACCAGTCTCATTTACGATCCAGACGATCCCTCTTCCAACACATCTGATTCAAACGATAAGCCTATCATCAAGCTCTGCAGAAGCCTGATAACAGCCGTCAAGTGTGCTGGAAGAGGGAAACACCTAAAACATACAGGATAGTGGCTCTGCAGGACCAGGGTTGGCCAGCCCTGGATTAGTGGATCAGAAGTTATTAAACATTGTACACTGGTAGATGATTTTGGTCGCCAGTGGTTGTTTGGGTCTTTATGGGTTATTCTGGATCAAAATGTAAAGTCCACAAGTCTGCACTGAGGGAGTTTAGTGAGAATATAGATCTATGTGTTCATTACTTTTCACATGAATTATTCTCCACATTACACTATAATATTATCCTCTGCATATTACAGTTTTCAGTAAAAAGCTGGAGTTTATCTATAATTAATTAACTGGTCATACATATGTTCAAAAGAACTCAGCGCAAATTCAAAAGTTATTATATCAAAACAGAGAAAACCAAAGAAATAGTGACTTTTTCCATCAAAATCTGTCATTATTTGAACATAAAACCCAGAATCTATAATCACTGTCATTCGTCAGTATGTGTGAGCGTCAATGTTGCAGAAAATCATGGTGTTTTCATTTTCATTATGGAGCCTCTGAACATCCAAATGGGCCATATCTGATGCAGCTAAAAAGCAGAGATACTGAATTTAATGTGAATTATTTAAATGTATTGATAGGACATATGTTCCAACAGATATTAAACACGTTAAATCAGTAGATGCTTTCGGTCACCAGTGGCTCTTAAGGTTTTTCAGGGTCGAAAAGTGGATTCATGCAGGGTTCTGTGTAGTTTTAAAACATTAGATTAGTTTGTAAATGTGACTGTGCGAGGGCTATAAGTTACAAAGATTCCCTCATCCCCTGGAAATCCTCGTGAGAAAACATGATATGACTGTAACCTTGTGAAGACACATATGAATTAATGCATAAGCCATAAGCTAATGTGATACATATTCACATCTAGCTCTCCAAATCCAGGGAGGAAAATGCACTTCAAAGACTTTGTACTGTTCTAAATGCCCCTTTGTGGGTTATTCAGATTCATGACGGCTGGACAGCGTGTGTCTAAATCATTTGGGAGGATTTAGCTGAGCGCTTTGCATTTTCGCTGTGCATTCCTTTTCATGTTCAGCTGCTTTCGAGCTGTAGCTGCTGGCTCTCTGCCACTGAAGCTGTCCAGCATCGCATCCACAGCATCGGGCTTGGCGTGGCATTGACAGCCCTCAAATACATTTACACCCATTTACTTGTAGTCACATGTCATTGCACTTGTAGTGATCCTCCGTACACCATATTTATTTTCCTGTAATCCTACCTTTTGACTATTTTGTCCTTGGTAATTCGTAAAAAAACAAACACATATGTGCAAATATAGCTGTTTGCCAGGCGCATAAAGAAAACAATACCTCTTCATACTCATACATACTGACTCAGACATGTGCACGTACTTTGTTTACAGACCAAACAAAGCATAGGGAACACAGACGAGCATGAGAAAAGATAAATGGAAGCGTTTTTCATGTTTCTTACGGTCCTGTGTTGCTCTGTGGCTGCAAAAACATTATGTCAGCGTCATCGCCAGCTGCTCAAAGAATGTCGTACATGTAAATAAAGCAGTTTTGAGGCGGCTGTAGCGGTCCTGCATGAAACGTCTTGACTCTAAGTCCAATATTCTAATACTAATACTAATAATAGAAATGCTAAGAATTATTTGTTGTTGACTTCTTACAAACTAAATGACCAACAGATGCACACAAAAGGCAAACACTTAGGCCAAATGAAATGTTAATCTTTTTTTTTTTTTTGGGCAAATCACTGAATTACTCCTGCCTTCAGCATTATACAGTTTGATTAACTGGTTCCACACTAAACAGGACACTGAAATACCATTTAGGAAGTCAAATTAACCTATAAAGACCCAGAGCTACTAATGTGACAGTTCCAAAATAGTTTTTTCTTTATATTTAACTTTTTTTATGTGATTTATCACCACTTATTATAATTTTATCTTCTGTGTTTTGTGTTTTTACTGTAAAAAAATCAGGTATTTTCCTATATTTAATTCACTGACTGAGGTTGCTATATCAGAAATAGAGAAAACTGAAGAAAAAGTGACTTTTTCAGCAAAATATATCATTAACTTAACATAAACCTAGCGTGTCCATCCATTGTCATTAATCCAACTCCAAGGGTTTACTGGTGAATCGATGCTATAGAAGATGACGGTGTTACCACGGTAACTATGGAGCCTCTGAACATCCAAGTGGGTCATATCTGATGGCCATGAAAAGATGACAAACTGCATTTTACACCAATTATTTACATGTACTGATAGGATTACTGGATCAGCAAGTATTAAACAACTTAGATCAGTTGATGGGTTTGGTCACCAGTGGCTATTTGGGTTTTTATGGGTTAAAATCAAATAATTAAAAATGAAGTTGAACAACTATAGAAGAGCAACATAGTCTCTTCACTTAAAACATTGTTGTAGTGATGTCACCGATGGCCTTAAAACCGCAAGGAGTCTACAGTGGCTATAATATCAGAGTGCAAACCAGTGACAGGTTGGTGACAGGTGAGGGTTTCTTTATCAAATCTGACACAAATTAGGGCTATTTTAATAGCATCTTCATCATTTGATCCAGAACGCAGGACTTAATATGACAAGAAATAAAACGGTGATAAGCCTCCCCGCTGATAATTTAGATTAATGCAAAACAACAACAGAGGAGTTCACGACTAAAGTTTGGGTGGAAAAAAAAAAAAAAAGCAGCCTCTGCAAAAAGTTGACAGAATAAAAGAAATGAATGCTTGAAAAGATCCATCTGAAAATTTCATTTATAAAGCCTCGGCCTAGTAATTATTAGTGTGTGCAACAGAGTGCAAAATTAGTATGGCGTTATAATTGGCATTCATTGTTCTGCTTCTCTGTCTTGTTCTCTTACATTCTTTAAAAGTTCTGTTTTCCGTTCAGCATTTTTGTGTGATCATTATAGTTATCGAAGTGACTTTAATGGAAAAAAAACATCTGTTATTTTTCTGTTGTTTGTCTTTTTTCCCATGTTGGTTTTCTATTAAGATGGTGATGTAGTTTTTCTTTAGATCTGCACAAAAGTCCTTTACATAGCTGTCCTTTGTAGATGTCTTAGATGAAACAATCCAAACCCTCTGGCTGTGTTCCACCAATGACGATGCCATAATTCCCTCAATTTTGTCAGACTTTATGGTCCATGGCAGGAGGAATAAAGTGCTTCTCCTTGGTGGCAGTTCTCACCTTCAGTGTGCATACATTCACGCTAGTCTTCTGGTGTAGAGGCTTGACCTGTTTTTTTTTTTAATCGTATCTAGTATATGGAGTTTGCTGAATAATAAAGTGAAACCAGTGTGGACTTCAATTGTAATACCACCAGTAGCCACACAATGATGGCTCCCTCAGACATATTGAACTTTTCCATAAAAAGTAAATTTTTTTCTTGTCTTTTTTGCTGTTTTTGAAGCTTGTAACGCATGTTCTGCTGGTCCACCTTTAAGGCTAAATATATTTTGCCGTCTGCTGTGGACCTTGATTGACAGGTGTGATTGACAGCCCGCCCGCCTGCCAGATTGGAGGGCTTTCAAAGCTTGTGTTTATTGACGAAAATGTATTTTTCTCGACAGACAGATCGACTGTTATTGTGGGATGCTCACATTTTTTGATGAAATTTACTGGAGCCTTTAGGATTAGCTGACCTGTCGTCCATTGTGCTCCAGGAGCATTGCAATTTCATCCAGATATGGTCATTTCTGACTCCAAAAATTTAAGATGATGATGGCTGATGGCAGTGCCACTCTGTCCACTTCTTAAGTACAGTCTTTGGTTCATTAGAAGACAATCCTTATTCCCCCGTGCCGTCGGACTATACAGCAAAGTTCATCTTTATGAAAAACTAGGAACCTTTGAAAGAACTTAATGCTTTTCTACCACGAGGACCTGATCTTAATTTTGCCGTCATAAAATGTCTGCTGGGAGAGATGTACTTTCTCTTTCAGGAACGTACAGGAACAGGGGGAGTGGGGATTTCACTCTGAATATTTTTAATTGGTCAGTATTTGAAGCATTTCATTTGAGCCATATCATCTGCAGAGCTATATTTAGTTTTCTTTGTGCTTTGAGACATTTCCATGGTGCTACACAAGGGCCTCATTTAGTCATGCAGCTTGTTCAATTGTTCTATTGCACTTGAATTAACTTTTAAAAAAGTACAGTTGATTTTTCACATATTAGCAGACCAATTTGCCAAACTTATGCAGGTCTTCAGATCCCAGAAACACAGACAGACAATGGTTTGAATCAGCTCTTTAGTTCCTGGGACTAGTTCCAGGGACTTTATGTAGAAACATGGCTTTGGCGTTTTTCTGCTACTGTGATCTGTTTCAACAAATTAAGCTGAGAGTCCACAGTAGGATGTTTATCTACCAGTGTATTCTGGTGTGTCTCAGTGCTTCATTTAGTTGGCTTCCTACAATCAGACAAAAATATTGACATGTGCAACCAGGATAATAATGTACTAATGTAGTAGTAGACACTGTTGACAGTAATGCTAACAGCCCCTCATGACTGAAAGACCAGTTAGGACTTACACTTCACAGCTAGATGGTTTGATTCTCAGTCGGACCGGAGTCTTTTTGTATTGAGTTCCCTTGTTATCTCAACATTGTGTGTTTTTTTCCAGGTTCTTCACTTTCTCACTCTGGTAAAAACAGGTACATATAGGTTAATAATGCATTTCCACTAAGTGGTCAGTTTGTGTCAGTACAGTATGATATGGTTTGGAATGGTAAGGCCTGGCCAATTCAAATGTTTTTACTGCAATCTGTACCGCCTCTTGGTTGGCAAGGTTTAGGCCAGATGCCTAGCGTAACATCATACTGGTGCACAACAACAAACGCAACTCAACGAATAATGGATGATGTCCAGCAGAAAGAACTGATGTTTTTCTGTCACCTAATTAAAAGACCATATTGGGTGATGCTGGTCTTGCTCCCCCATATCTGTACCATTCCATTTTTCTATGCATCTCCAATGGAAAGGTACCAAGACGATTAGTTGTTTGGGCCCTTTTTGTAATGAAAACACACAAAATAACATACCATACCAACCCAAAACATACCACTTAGTGGAAACATGCTAGCATTCTCCTGTAGGTGTCCCTTACTCAGTACTGATGAAGATCTAGAGTCGGTCTCTGTGTGCCTTCAGTGGCAGCCCACTGCTTCTAATGTGTGCTAATTGCTAATGCTAGTACTAGTTGATATTTATGATATATGTATTTTTTCTTGCACAGAAGAATAAAGCATTAAAGAGGATGCAGAGAAATAATTTGTTAAAGAAACTGCAGAAAGAGAAAACAGTACCTTTATGTAATTGATAGAAACTTGAAACGCAGTAACAGGGCTCAACTGTTGTCACTAAAAGTTTACAGTCAAGTCTCTCTCCTCCTTCTGTTAACATAACTGGTCTGTGTATGTGTGTTCTGAATTCCACCTGCCAGAGAGCTGCAGCCTCAGGGCAAAACCAGCCGACCAACTCATTCAAGAGTGTATCAAAATCCCCTGGATCAAGCATATATTCCCTCCCACACACATCAAACTGGCAGCCAGGGCACCTTTTTTTTTCTATCCTCACTAAGACGCAGGTGAACACAAACTGCAAATACACATAAGACTCGTAACACTTTAGAAAAATTGAAAGGCACACTATTTCCTACCTCTGAAACAAACAGAATAATGTGTATTGAGCTCATTCAGATGCCCACGGACCTTTGGAGGGCTAAACAACTACAATAGACACAATACCCTAATTAATATCTTAATTGTATTTAATTAAAATAGATTTCCCAGGCTATTTAGTTTAAGGCTGACATTGTTTTTCAGAACGTAGAAAAGCTCAAAAGCCAGAGGAATCTTTGTCTCTGGTGGGATTTGTGCATTTCTGAACTGAAGTTACCTCTTAAGAAGCTGTGTGCTTTATTATTTTTTTCCCGGCGTCAAAATGTGTTTTTTTCTTCATGTAAACAAGTCAAATGGAATTTGTTTGCGCATTAAAAATTGTCATTTTAATGGTTTTTGCTTTGAAGAGAGCAGAAGGAGGCTTATGCGTCCCTCAGCTGATGAGTCTGGCCAATTGACCTTTTTATCACAGACATTTCTACAGGTGCAAACTTCATGTGCACACACACACTTCTGTCTGATCACTGCTCTGCAAATAGATGGTTCCAGATGCTGCTTCACACCAATTGGCCGAATGTGGAGGTTATAAACTTTGGAATGTGTATATTGTCGTTTCTTATGGTTATAGATGGTTTGATCGATATTTTCAAAGCCATCTTAAGAGCTCTTCTTATGCCAGCCAGCATAAGAATTAGGACTGTTGTAATTCTTTACAGACAGATACGGTTAGTATCCCTTTAATCTGTCAAAGTGGTGCCAGGCTCACAAGACAAGTATGACATTCTCTGTGCAAAATTTATGCAAGGTTGAGCCAACAATAAAACTCTTATGTAAAATTTAGGATAGGTCGTACAAGCGTATACAGCAGCCTATGTGGTTTTATTCAGTGGTTGAAATGCTTAATATTTAGAAAAACGAGGTCCTCCTGATAAACAGATGGCACATGGAAGCAGCCGGTCAATAAAGCGGCAGATGGTGAAAGAAACTTGTAGGTCATCGGAAAACAAATTTACCTTATGTTAATGCCGCTGTAATATCATCATTGAACTCCCGATGATACATTTGGCCTAATAATACTGCCAGACCTCTGCTCTCTGTTAACATTGTCATCTGGCTGCAGCAGTTATTTATACAACTACACAATGCCCTCTAATACATGTAGACGACCCATTGGGAACCCTGTGACACATCCAAGCGGCCCGAGGGTCATTTGGCTCGCTGTCAACTGACATATTCACTGGTGATGATAATAAGCAAAAAGAGAGAGTTGAGACCTCATATAAGGCATGACTCATGCTTTTTTTGCAGTTTCCCTGGTGCAGTTTCTTCATAATGCATGCAATGTCTATGTGCTTCTGTACCAAGAACATATAGATGATCAGAAGAAAAATAAAGGTGGAGCAGAGAGCAAGGGAATAAGAAAAAGGCCATATGTCAGTTATCATTGCAAAACTGCACACACATCCATGTTTGTATGTGTGCATAGAGTGAGTGTTATGTTTGTGTGGGGGTGGTAAATAGTGTGAATGAGGGGGAGATTGGTATTTAATGTTAAAACTGTGAGTGTAAAATATTGAATTGGTTTTTCTCACCACTTGCATTGTTTTCTGTAAAAGAATTAAACAGTCGTGGAAAAAAATATTAGAGCATCAAAAGTCATCAAAAACAACGGTTATGCAATCAAGTACTAACTCCTGTGTGTATCTTGTGACTAAAACAGACAGAAAAGAAAACATGGAATGAATAAAAGCACTGTTTTTGTCAGTACAATG
>JAPQRP010000020.1:12333979-12351502 GCA_037367295.1 Apogon hyalosoma
ACAGGTGTTACGGTCTTAAAAATTCCACACACGCAGCTGTATTTGCTTTGGAAATCTTTGTAAAGAATTGGTCAAATTTGTAATTAACGTTGATCATTTTATCAAAACAGAGATGAGAATGAGTGGAGCCTCCAACAGTCATTCGTGGGTGGAGGGTTCCGGTTTGAGCTTTAGCAGTTTGAACGTCAGTAGCAGAAACTTCATGGAGGAGCTGGATTGAAACATAAACCCTCTTAGAAATACAGTGAAATTCTGAAATCTTATCGGAGAACATAAAAAGACTGTATTACTTTTGTGAAAACTTTCAAAAGAAAATCAAGGTTAATGAAGTTACCATATTTGGTTCCTTACCCATAAGCAGCAACAAAACAAAACAAAACAAAACAAAACAAGTATGTTTAAAAAATACAAGAAAAAACACATGTAAGGTGAAAAGAACATGTATTAGAACATTAGACCAACATTAGCGCTGATCCAGACCCCTGTCCACATCCACATGATCCCTTTGAACATCATTCCTTCCATAGGTACCATGAAGTAACGGTACTAAACAAAGCAGGTTCATGCAGAGGTGGACCTTACAGACCCTGGAGACCACCTGGACCTGAGATTGTTGACTCACTGTCCTCATTGGAACTGTTGCTGCCACTGTCTTGTAATGCATGCGGAAGTTACCAAAAATAGTCACTTGCCCAATGAAGGGTTAAAACTGGTTAGTAACTATGTTGTGGCCTGTTGTACTGTTATTTTTGTGAATGTAGGTCTTAAATTTGATGAAAAATGGACTGAGAAATGTATTAAAAGTTCATAAACGTGCATTCCTCAGTCCTGCATATGCGCTGTTTTTAATTGTTTCTCTAACTGTGAGCCTTACTGAATCCACTGGTTCACATGGATTTGGATGAGATCTGTGTGTTTTCTGGTCTGTTTCAGCATACTGTGAAGTGTCTACTCTGTAGGATACGAAATGAAAAGGATTCAGTGTGTGTATGCGTGTAGGCTGTAGCCTCTCACTCTGTCATTAGCGTATGGTAATTGCTGTCATTCTTTGTGAAGCAGCCTGCTCTCAGTGAAACCCACCTAACAGTCTGTGTTAGAAGTGTTTGGCTCTGCCCCTCCATTCTCACTTCAAACCTTCACTTCAAAGTTCACACCCACTCAATTAAAGTCAATCTAATGCTTGTGTGTTCTGGGAACACCCTGATTAGAAGATATGAAAAACAAGCTCTGATCCTGAGTGTACACACATTTGGCTTTGATATTTCTGTGTACACATGTCATGCTGATTACACACACACACACACACACACACACACACACACGCACACACACACACACACACACATGCAAACCCCCTAACGTTTCCATAGCCTCCTTCAGTCCTTCACAATCTCCGTCTCAGCAGCATCCATTTTCCTCTGTGTGCTGAGCTAATGGACTGTCCAGTCAAATTTGATAGTCTGCTCACTTGCCCAAAAGGTGGAAAAAAAGCCTAAGACTGAGAAAAAGAAAAAGAAAAGCCAATTTTACTTGTATGTCAAAACATAGGAGGGAACGTTTAAGGGTCAGTTCACTCAAATTACAATAAACTTAGAGGACTCTTCTACCTCACAAGGTGTCTCATCTGATCGCTTTGGTGTGTAGCTGTGATGTGTTTTTTAAACTTCAGTAACTCCATAATTTAGATTTATTGTCCGAAGCTCAAGTAGGACGTAGTCTGTAACTCACACGTGGCCGAATCCATCAGCATTTATCTATTGTTTTAAAATCTAAGTAAATGGTGCATTACTGGTACAGTGGATTTTTAAAATATACCATTAATATTACAGGAAAGATGCTAATTGCTAAAGTATTAGTCCTACAATACGCAAATATAAGTCTGTTTTGAGCAGTAATGAATGTGTTCTGAGTTTGTCAACACACAGATTGTGTAAATTTACCAAACAATTAAATTAAGGGAGATTATGTTTCCTCGTGAGGTGAGCAACTGCCTTTATGGTCATTAGTGATGCTGTCATTAGATGGACAAACTACAGTACTATCCTGCAAATTAAGTTATGTTGATGGGTTAGTCTCTGGAAGTGTGTTAACTATATGCATTTGTCTTTATGTGACTGTATGTGGTGATTTGGAGGGTGTAGGGTATGGTGTGGACAGACGTACATGCATGTCTGACGTCCTAAATTTGACCTTTTACTTTGGATATGTTTATTCACTTATTTATTTACTTGTACTTACCTGCCCAGGTACCACAGATGGACTTAAGTTTGTAGCTAAATCTGGTGCAACACATATTTTCTTTTAACTAATGGCATAAAAGAAAACATGCATAACTTTAAAAGAAAAAAAAAAACAACAACATAGACTTATGTGTCAGAATCATGAAAAAAACAAGTGGTACCAGGCACAACAAACCCCGCCCCTCACTTGTATTGTAGCTTATTTCGGCATCGATCCAGCTGATGTCATCATGTCTATGCGTGTGCTGATGTCAGCATATCGATTGCCTCTATATATTTGGCAAGTTTGGAGTAAATTGAAACAAAATTGATTTTTTTTATAGACATTTGAAATTTCACCGATTAAAAGTAAATGGGGAAAAAAAAAGATTTAAAAAAAAAATCATAAAAAATTTGAACTTTACCTACTTCTCCCAAAATGTTATCAGATCTATTCTGGGTCACTGGCAATCTATAAACCCAATTTGGTATGAATTCAACCAATAGTTTTGCTACTAGAGTGTTAACAAACAAACAGACAAACAAACCCAACTAAAATCAGTACCTCTTGCCTCCCCTTTGGGGGGCGGGGTAATAAAGCCAAATGTAATCCAAGTCACAAAGCTAATGGTTAGCTGTAGCTCACTCACGACCCTTTGCAGATGACCCAGACTACTTCTGCTTATGTAGTTCAACTCCTTTTGTCATATGTGGTCACCTCTAGTTTCAAAAAGCCATCATGACAATGACCAAAACACAAACTACTGGCTTCAGTAACTGCAGTTTACAAACCAGTGGTTAGTGTCACAGTTCACCTATCCACAGTCAGAAATGATTACCCTGAAACATAGACTGGTTTTGTTGCTTTAACATACATTCATAGTAACGCATTTGAATATTTTTGTTCCTAACTGTAGTATATCTTTGTGTTGATCCTCAGGCTGGTTCATGTTCAGTTACAGGCTCCTATTCACCACTGTGACACTGAGGAAAATAGTTTTCCGGCCAGTGGAGTTTCTTCCCACACCCAGATCAGAGGGACCCTGTGGTGCTCTGCATTATTACAGATCTGGGTTCTGTCCAAATACTGGACAAAAACATGAGCCAGACTTAATCACTGACAATCTAAACATAGAACTCCCGGAGTCCCAGAGCTCGGCCAGCGCTTCTCAAAAAAGAACCTCCCCTCAAATAAAACATCTGCACAGTAGTGTGGTCTCTGATCAGGCCGCTGCAGCTGCTCTGGGAACATGCATTTGTCCCATAACTCCTGCTTTTACTGGTATTTTTCATTTTGTTACAAAACCAGGAGAACACCTGAACAATCAGGCCTGTGTTCATTATTTTTTGTCCTGCAGAAACACAGAATGTTGTTTTAATTTCCATAATAATGAAGGTCATAACATGTCTGATTCCTACATTCTTTTAATTCAGAGTGCAAGACACCTACTCAATTCAGACCATGTCCAGAATCCCATAGTTAACACGAGACATTTGCTGCATACAGATTTAATTACAGCTCCTTTGTGCATTTTAAGGTGATCTGTTTAGATTCTGTGTTATTTATTTAAAAAGCAGTAAAAATGGTGTCTGAAACTTACATTTGTTTCAAACATAAAGAAATGTGTCATTAAAGGGCAGTGACTGTGACTTGAAATTGAAGCCAGGGCTTAAATTATATCACTTGAGACAAAAAATTGCATTTCTTTAAAAACAATAGAGCTTTTTTTTCTTTCCAGGAGTTATGTTCTCTTTATCTGGATTCGCTGATATTTAATGAAATGTGAATATTTAATATATTATACTCTTTCATAAGATTTTAGGTCTAAAAGAAGGCTCTAGTCAATTACCCGCTCACTTGCTAATACAGACTATTGGAGCTTTTTCTTATTGAATAAAATCTGTTATGACACACACGTCTACTGCAGATGTTAAGAAGTTGGACTAACAAAACCATCAGAGGGGTTTCTTATACAAACATTAGTACATATCTGGCCAGTTATCATGGCTTAACATCAGCATCAAGTTAGTCTAAATTCAGCTGAGTTACATAATCTGTGAATTAGGATGACATTTAAGCCAGGAAGCATTGATTTTTAGTTAAAGCCTCAATATGTACATTGAGTTTGTGACTGTTTTGCATTGGGAGTTGGTCATTTCTTGATGTGATGTTAGCTAACTCTCTTTTTCACCTCATGACTATGTGAGTTACTAACTATTGATGACACAAACGCTTAGAAAATGGAAGTCATTTGTGGTTTTCCTTTGGATTCTTTTGTTACCTGGGCATATTTCACTTCATTTTTTGAGAGGAAAGTTAAAAACAAATGGAATAAGTGAAAATCAGTACAGTCTGGTCATATCGAAGCTGCAGAGACATTTTCAGCGACTCTGAGCAGATCATGGAGAGAGACGGTTACGATAACACATCGCAGGTGTCAAACACATGGCCCACGGGCCAAAACCAGCTCACTAAAGGGTCCAATCCGGCCTATGGGATGAATTTATAAAATGCAAAAATTTCACCATAGCTATTAATGATCACTGATGTCAAAATCCTTTTAGTTCAGGCTCCACATACAGATCTAAAGTTGATCAGACCAATAAAATACAATTATAATCACCTATATATAATAACTACAAATTTGCTCTCTTTATTTTAGTGTAAAAAAGGTGAAATTACATAAAAATATGCACATATACAAACTATCCTTTCACAACAAAATGTGAATAACCTGAACAAATATGAACAACCTAAAAAGTCTTAAGAGAAGTAAGTATAATTTTACCAATATTTTGCCTGTTTCTAAATGTTTTATTTCTTTGTAGATCCACTGTGATCTGTAAATTGTAATGCACATGTGTAGATGTAAACCCTTTTTTAATGTAATTTTACTTTTGTCACTGTTATTATTTTTACTGGTCTGGCCCTCTTCAGATCATATTGGGCTGGATATGGCCCCTGAATTAAATTGAGTTTGACACCCCTGCTTTACTTGTATGTACTTTCACAGCTTCATACTTCAAGAGTTTTACAATAAACTGCGACTTTCTTGACCTGTCAAACTATCCTTAGAACTAAGAAACATTAAATGTGTAAATGATGGCATAATTCTACTGCGATGGAATAATTACGTCTCTCTTGCCACTGACTGAAACAATTTTTTTTCCACACTAATGTCCCATGGGCCACTACTGGTAGGGGCAGGACTTCACCTCTATACATGGTCACTAGCCTCTAAATAGATGTTAATGGACAGAATGCAAAACTTGAGGCTTTACAACTGAAGCTGGATGGCACTGCTCCATGTAGATCCACCGTATAACTTTGATTTAGTATTTACATTTTTTCATCATCTGATTCATTCACTGTCAAATGGAGCTGTAATGCAGAAGTAGATGTTGAGCACTATCATTGTGCTTAAAAGAACCTTGGACTGCTAATTGTGGCTGTGAAATTCAGAAAAGCAGCACTTACTGAAGTAAAACTACATAATACACAATTTCTATGGATATTGGGTTTTCTCTCCTTTCTATTCCAAGTGAAATGCATATAAAGTTGACTCAAGTCTTTGCTTCATTTCCACCGCTCTCAGATGTCGACTCTATTTTGTGTTTTGTATTCACTGTGAATTCAGGGTATTTTAGGGTCACTCAGTGTCTTCTATCACGTCTGTCCTCAGCTGGACTAAAAAGGGACTCAGAGTGTTCAGTTTGGCGTTATTACCATTGCTAACACTTAAAGAAATTGCATTCGCTGGAAATGTAGGTGCTTCAGTTTATGTGGCTTCATTTATTGACTGCTACCACATGGCTCAAGCCTTCCACCGCTGCAGCAGCTGCTATAAAACCTCACTGAATTGAATGTAAATGAAGATGAAGACGCTGCGGTTCTGATTCGGCTTCCTTCTGCCTGCTCGTTTTTTCCGTCGCCTCTGGGCATTGTGTCTGTTTGTGTGTTGTTTTGGTATGTGACCATGACCTTGGTTTTTGTGTGTGATTGCAATAGAAGACAGACCACATTCTCCCGGGTAGGTCTGGGTGTGGTGCGGTGGCTGCAAACACTGATCAGTATGCAAAGAGGGATCGGTGATTTGTCTTTGGGACTCAGGTCTGGGTCTGAGTCGATTCTGCCTATTTCCGTTTGTCCTCTCAATAATTCTACCTCCCGTATGCTTTACTTACTCTTTTATTAATTACCCTGTCTTCACAAAAAACACTTTGCAATTTTAAAAGGTAAGATTAAGCAGATTCTTCACTGTTTGTGCTTCTCCAGGGGTTTATCCACAGCCATATTTGCATTTGATGATTTACTTTTACCTCACATTATTATATTTTTGAGTATTGTCATGCAGTGCTGCGGTTTCCTCCGGTGGCCTGTTGGACAAAGCCGCATGTATAATGCATGTGCACTCAGACGGTGTTATGTCAGGATCAGACTACACGATGACAGCCCAATTACAGCCCTATAAGGCAGACAGGGCAGACGACACCAGGTCAGCAGTACCAGGCCCTGGGTCACAAGGGAGCCCTCTAACCTTTATGTAATCCGCTGGAATAATGTGAGTTGTGAGTTTATTAAAAAAAAAAAAAAAAAGGTATAGTAAAGATGTTGGAACACAGATGTACTGTCCTTACGTATAATGCAGGAGTTGGGTTTGGTGTGTCATACTATGTAAAACAGCCTCTCCCCACTTGCACCAGAGTGTAAAAATGAGTCATCAAAAGTAAAAAAAGAAATGAAAGAGAGAAAATAATAGCAGAGGTGCCAGAGCTGCAACAAGTATAGACCCAAGTGGAAAAGAGGTTATTAAATAGCAGTGTGACACCCATTTAGTTAAATATCTGACAACGTTTCTTCTAATTCTAGACAAATTCATGGCCGATCTTGAGGCTGATGTTTAAAATGACCTTTTATCCTATAGTCGATGCTGATACAGAGGTTTCTTTCTGTCTCTGTATTTGTTTTTTGTTGTTATTTATCCTCCCCTTAACCGAGAAATCTTCATTATAAGTAACAACAGTTGTTATTTTAAAGTTGTTCAGCCCCTTATCACATTATCTTTGAATGAAATACACAAATTTGATATTTGGTGAAATATTGGTGTATCCCTGACTGTGGTATGACTGGATTTTAATCGATTAATTGATTGATTGAGGTAGTGGAAGTGAGGAAGTGAGGTTCCAGCAATGAAGTTTGGTGGAAAACTTTCTCATTCGTACTTAAATGGATTGTGTATCAATTATAGTCAGTCATCAGAATGAGGGTAATATGGGATTTTCTGTATCTGGAAGAGGGGTGGGGGGTGCTGGGGGCTCATCCCTCATAACATCCAGGAAGATGAAGATTAGGATGCTTGATTTTTTTTTTTGTTCATGACATTGATCCGTAGCTGCACAAAGCGCTCTGCCCTGCAGAACTGTATACTTTCCCATTGAAGCCCATACTGTGTTCTTTGTACGACCCAAGAACAGGTCAAACTATTCTTACTTTTAGGCTTTTCTTTATGAATGAATCAATCAAATCAATATCTTTTTAAGTGTCATACACTTATGTGCTAGCCCATATAGGCTTATATGACACTACTGACTTCAAAACAGGAAGATGACCAACTTATAGAGCATATGCTCATCCCAATAACAATTCCATCCAACATCTTTTACTATCTCACAATTCGATTCGATTCCAATTTTTGGGGCTACGATTCAATTCAAAATCGCTTTTCGATTCAAAGTGATTTTTGATTAAAAAAAAAAAACAAAAAAAAAAACCTTACGGGATGGTATGGTGAACCATGGCTCTGCTGACTGCAGCGTGGGATGAACCCTTCGTTCTCCACCATACGAAAAGGCTGCAAGTCTGCCGATGAAACAGGCGATAGACCTGGTTATTTTTTTTGCCCACTCAGAGTTGGCAGGGAGTTTGGTGAGGCACAGCAGTGTGCGTTGGTGTGCCGCTGGTGGCTGACTCGGCACTGCGTCCTTAAGCTCTGGGGGATGCCTGCTGATGTGTGCTCGCGCATTTGTGGTGTTCTCAAAGTGCTTAATCTGCATTTTGTGAACCTTACACGCTGTGAAGCTCATGTAAAGCTCGGTCTTCATGGGCAATTGGTAAAAACCAAAATGAGTCCAAATCTTTGCCTTCAATGAGGACGGGGCCGGTTGAATTTCTCTTACCTCCTCTGATAGTTTCCTCATTGTTTTGGTGTTTACTGCACATACATATGTTCCAGAACCAGCTGCATGATGACGTCAGAACGTCCCACGTACAAAACAGAGGTATACACATAACCTGTCCTTTTCTGGAACACCTTTATAGTGCCTCACCTCCACCTGCAGAGGCAGTACTCCTGCTCTGAGCTGGACACACACACACCTCTGGGCTCTTTTTAGATTACATATAGGGCTCTGTGGAGAAACCATATTTATATTGAATATATCTTCTTAGTTTAGATTTATTTAACACCTGCCATTTCCACTGCTCTTCAAACAGTGTCTGTCTGAGCTGAGTTATTTTACCCTGTAAATTATTCATAAATAAGTACTGTACATTTGCTGTAGAGAATATTTGAAAAAACCTCCTTTGACCAAGGGTATTTGTGAACTTTATCCCAAGTAAAGATTTTCCAAGTGAGTCTTTCTTCTGGTAAGCAGATGAGACGGTTCCAGAGTCTAATCACTTCTTCACCACACAGGGCTCCCAGCCCATGTCTCCCTCTAGTCCAGCTCTAGTGGTGAACTTGTGCATTCCAAGGAAGTACCTCATGGCCCTGCTCTGAACTCTATCACATTGAGGAGCATGTTCGAAGCCCCAAACCCCCACTGCATATAACAAAGCAGATCCAACCATACAATCATAAAGTTGGGTAAATGCTGAAAAACTTAGTTCAGGGCTTAAAACGGACTATCATGCAGGGTTGCTTAGACATTAGCAGTCAAACATCTATTAGCATTGTTGACTGCCATCGGCTATTTGCAAATGAGATAACGTTACACTGATGATGCATTTAAGGTTGTGTCATAAATCTGGAGAACTCATTATGTGATGAGGAATGACTTAAGCTTTTCATCCAGCACTTTTTTGTGTTTTTTAATGAAGATTCCTTTGTTTTCTTGGCTGAAAAAGGAAATAAACACAGAAGATAAAATCTGGCCTAACATCAGCTATTTACTAATTTTTTATTTTAAACATTGTCGCTGTCAGCTCAGAATTCCACAGTGGGGTGCATCACTGGTATTCTACACACTTCAGATGCTTTTATATGGTTTCATTCTTATTTCCACAGTTAGTCATAAGCATCTCCCTAAAGCAAAGCAACATGCAGTCTGTCATATCTCTCCACATCTAAAATCCCCTAATCATACCAGACTGACATGTCATGTGGTCTGAACCGTCCTGACACAGTGAAACATACTGCAGTGTTTTGTATAGTGACTGTGGTGCCTCACCTCAACTTGACTGTTTAGTTATAAACAGGCTTGACAAGCTTAAGAGCTACACGCTCTTCCACTCATCCATATTTACTCACATATGCTCTCCATGGGATACATGTTTAGTTTGATTTTACAGCTGACTTGGCAGGTTTAACATGCAACTCCCTCAAATTTATTCGTATTGAACGAGGGAAGGCATCACCACTATTGAACTGCAGATTGGACTCTATTAAATAAGGCTTTTATTTCCATAGTAAGTGTTCATTAAGTCACGGTTACAGCAAAAGGTGTGCAAATCATTTCAGAAAATGGACTCTTAAGTGTAAATTATATTGTCAGTTATACTCAAAGAATAAATCTGTGACTAAAAGTGTTGTTTTGTGGATGTTTATGATTAGAGTTTGACATTTTCCGTATCTTCATATTGCAAGGTGTGCATGGGTACAAAATTAAAATGCTATATCATACAGGTTTTTTTTTTAGTATTTAGTGAATAAAAAGCAGAAAACATAGAAATTGGGCACTTTAAGCAGCATTGCCAGCTAATTGTATATTTCCCATCTCGCATTTCATGAACTTTCTGTCTTTTGATCTACTTTACACTTTATTGCCCACTAGTTTGTTTTTCTTCTGCTTCTCAACTTTCTCATCTCTGTGGAGAAAGTCTACTGGCTCATCTTCTGCCATGTAAATTAAAATGCTATCACAGTCTGTCACACATGCACATGAAATGAAAACGTCCTTCCAGGAGGGACTTGATGTATTATATCTCATATTCTTATTTTAATGTGGTGTGTGCATATATGCATGAGCTGTGTTTTCTCTACTTCTGTGCTCTTTTTCTCCCCTGATGTTGAAGGTTTTTGTTTTATGAATCCCCTTTGGCTACCATCCGTAAGTAAATAATAATAATAATAATAATAAAAAGAAGAACTGATCAAAAAGTAAATATGTGAAGATATACACAGTGAAAAACTAAGCAGATAAAGGGCGGCAAAACAATCATACTGAAATGACAGCCTCACAGCGTCCTGTTCAGAGAAATTAACTTCGAATTAGAAATAGAGCAAAATCGCCTGCTGTGTTGAGTGCCACCGTCAAAAATATCACATCTACAAAGGAAACTTGGCTGAAAGGCAATTTCTAGGCCTGAAAGATGCATGTGATATATATTCATTCAGATAAACAGGGAAACGCAATGTGGCGATTTAAGAGGTGAATCAGCATTATTTTTATATTCATTCTATATGCAGTCTCAGCTTTTACATTATTTTTCACCAACTTTGTCTCTGGACTGGGAGTATCAGACAGCAGTGGCGTAGTGGTTAGCGGTTCCACCTCACAGTAGGAAGCCTCGGGGTTTGATTCTCAGTCCGACTGGAATATCTCTGTGCTGAGCTTCCCTGTTACATGGTTACAGCCTCTCACAACAGGTAGGCTACATATAGGTTGCATCTTCTGTGTGCTACGTGCTAATGCTAGTTACTGTATGTGTGTTAAGGTGAAGACACACCAACCCGATTTTTGGCGGTCGGATGTCGTCGGGCAGTCTGGCGAGGTCGGTGACATGAGTCTGTTTGGTGTGTTCCGTGAGATCGGCCATCATTAATGTCGCTGCCAGTCTTTTCAGCCGATTCAACATGTGTAGTCAGCTACTATCAAGTCATTCAGTCGGACCAATCTGATCGGTTGATTCCCTTGATGAGGGAATCAGTGAATACATGTGAATACAGCTATGCCAAGGTACTTCACACTAGTATTGTCTTCTATAATAGGCCATGAACGCCTCATATATGAATGAGTGCCAGTCAGTGTTGCCTATGGACTTCATTCATTCCATGAAGTGAACACTGTCAGCATTGTTTGCATAGTGTGATTTCTCCTTAGTTTTCACCTTTGACATCTTTCTTCTTCCACAAGAAGAAGCCCAAGAGCTGACAACGCCAGTATCTTCTTATTACTAGCCATCCGTTAAATGAGTACAACAACAACCCTTCTTGACATCTCAACACTGTGCTGACAACAGCGAGCTCTGTGTCTTGGTCTAGAGAGATGTTCTGTCATTACTGCTTTTAGGTCTCACACAAGTGCAGAACGTACGCTCAAGTCGGCAGTTGATTTGGTGTGTTTCTCACACTTTTTTGACCGTGTCGGGGAGACGGGAGCCGACTGAACAATCGGGTTACCTTTTCTAGTGATGATCGGCTGTCAGGTTGGTGTGTTTTTGTCCTTAAGGCTCATTTATCTTTTATATATGTACAAAAGCAGATGTGTGCTTTTCAAACTGTGTAAATATCTCAAGCCTTTAAGCATCCGTGGGCTTTTTGTGTTGGAATAAATATTTGGCACTTAGTCCACCAGAGGGCGCTGCTCTGAATTAACATACCAAATATCAAGATGGAGAGCAGAGTTTTTTTTAAGAGAGGGAAGAAAGACAATGACATAGAGAAGGAGGCACAGTTGGAGGCAGCATTGTAGGTGGTGTTGGTCTGTGAGGTCGTTCAACACTTCAAGACATGTCATTGGTGGATATTTTTTTATCTATATTTTAAAATCCAAGTGGCCTCTGTGTGCGTACATGTATGTATGTCTGCAGGCTTTATGACTGATAAACTGGACAGAGCTAGCCTTTGCCTTTTGGAGTCCTAGTGTATTTTGGGTCAAGGATCAGACAGAGGAAAACAGCTTATTGATACGATCAATACTTTTGGAGTTTTTAGTTGTTTTCAAAATTACAATGGGCTTACAGGTGGCCGGGGGAGGAGTCCATTCACGGCCACAGATGGGGGGGCTCGATCAATAGAACCACCGGGACACGATGGGAGAACCGAGTCCGGCTATGATCACACACTAACAAAGTCTGGTTCTTACTGTGGTCCGGTTCTACTCTGCCAGTCCCCAGTCAGACCCAGCCTGTTAACGCCCCCCTCCTGACACAGCCCCTATGGCTTCTGGTGGTACTGCTCCATTTTCCTCTTGTTTGCATACTCATCTGCAAGCTCAGAAAACAGACTGAAGTACACTTGAAATGAGTGCAGGGGAAAAACAGATGGCTAACTATCTGTATGTGTATCTAATGTAGATCATAAATGAGCCTTTAGGATGGGTGAAATGCAGAGATGGAATTCCCTTAGAGGAATAATAAAGCTTTAAAATGCATTGCATGCTTCAATAAAGCTAAACCTTTAACCTTTTTAACAGTGTTATCACAATGAACCCATTCAAGTGGGGTTTTTTTTGTATTATTTTCCCCAAACAAAACCTTATTATAGACTCATTGCTCAAGACAGATAAAATATTTAAAATAATGAATGCATCCATCCAAAATGTTATTACCATGTTTTTGAAGTTTGCAGGTGACATATGACCAGTGTTGGGCAATGTTACTAATTTGATTACATTTAGCCTAGCTGCACCCCTTTCCAAACACATCACACATTTTTAACAAAATGTTCAGAAAGTCAGCTAAAGAAAACGCTAATTTATGCATGGACAGGGACAGAAACAACACCCTGTTCGCCTTTAGGATGCAAAATGAAGAGTGACTGACTTGTAATCTGTCTTCTGTTGTTTGACTCTTCCACTCTAATGCAAAACTGAGATAGGAAGCAGTTAGAGTTTCACCTTATATCTCACTAAATTATAACCCTTATATATTAATAAGTCCCAGACTAGTGCCAATACACACACTTATAGTATAGTCAAAAATAAACCTTCTCAAACACCTATAGCCCTGAAGAAGATTTTAAAATATCGTAAAACCTTCAACCGTCTTGATTTGTTTTGAGGTTTGTGTCATGGTAGTTTTTTTTTTACAGTACTATGTGTCTCATTTGAGCTCTTTCTAAAGGTTGTGTTATTGATTTCCCTGTGCAGTTTGTCATAAGACACACAAAAATATACATCAACAAACTGAAGATTTTACCTTTTCAACAGACTATATATCAAATAATAAAAATGAAACATTTGCACAGGTTTCACCTTGACTTAACATGTGCAGGAGGAAATTGCCTGTCTACTGGATGATTAACTCTTGTTTCGTTGAGTTTCCTTCAGAATTGCCAAGTTGGTGTTGTAAACTCTCAGAGGGTTTTTCTTTTTTTTCTGGGCACAGTGAGGCTGAGCTGACACAACAGCTTTTCTGATAATGAGCCTTTACCTTTTTCACCCAGCCTTTTATCGTCATTTTAATCAACATAATGCCTGTGCAATATGCTGTGTAATTAAGCCTGGTTTATCTCTGCTTTGCCAAATCCACACTTAAAAGAAAAAAGATTTTAGATTGGCGTTATGACAGGGTCCTGTCTCTGTAGTGAAATATGCAGACAAAAGAATAAGTCATGTTATTAAAAGAGTGTGTTTTTCTTTTTCTTTTTACCCATACACTGTAAATCTATATATCATGCCAACAATGTCCCTGCTTCCTCTATAGTCTGCATTCATTCTGTAACTTTGAAAAATGAGCACAAAGGACAAGTTCTTCTAGCCAGAATCGAACAAAGATTTAAAGCACACATTTAATACTCTGCTCCAGTAGCCAATGGGATGTTTTCATCTGTATAGTGTTCCACCTAGTCGATTTTTGAAGGTGACATTCCACAACTTCGCGAGTATGTTTCATGTTACTCGAGCATGCATGGATTTCCAATAACAAGATGTTTAAATGCTCAGATATGATATCAAAGTGTAACCTTAACCCTCTGTTGTGAGCCTACATCCACCCATTATAGGATTTTGAAAAACAAAACAAGAAAATACTGTATTGACATGCACACTAGTATCCTGGTTTTGTGTTTTACCCCGGTTTTGACCGTAATCTGGGGAAATAATATCCCTATATACATGAAAACTTTATTTTTTATCCTAGTTACTTACTTGCGCAGGTGCCTGTAATGTTTATAGCATAACATCTAAATTTAATCTGGCATTTCAGTAGCTGCTGCCTAAAACAAAGCCGCATTGTTTTATTGCACTTAGCACAACTTAATGCCAGCATTGCGTTGTGGATTTGTCTCACTAGTATTCACCTACTGCCAGCAGGAGATGAGATCAACAAGTAAACATGTCCTTCAGCTGTTAGTCAATAACCGTCACCACATACAGTCACAGAAAGCATTATTAGACCACCCTTGTTTACTTAAATTTCTTGTTCATTTTAGTGCCTGGTCCAACTAAAGGTACATGTGTTTGGACAAATATAATGATAACAACAAAAAAAGCTCATAATAGTTTAATTTCAGAGCTGATATGTATCCATTTTCCATGGTTTTCTTGATAATAACCAAAATCACTTCAGTTCTTCCATCAATATCTATGGCATTGTACTGACAAAAACAGTGCTTTTATTCATTCCATGTTTTCTTTTCTGTCTGTTTTAGTCACATGATACACACAGGAGTTAACACTGATTGCATAACCATTGTTTCTGAATGACTTTTGATGGTCTAATAATTTTTTCCATGACTGTAGGACAAGGAGGAGGATGGAGTTACGCAGCAATGACTGAGGGGGGAAGGTCATCATGATGGGGTTCAGTTATTGGTTTTAATATTAATCAGTGTAGTTATAATGTTTCTGTAGTTTTTCATTATGACCTGACATTTTTCACTGTTCAATGTCTGGATCATAGGTGTCAAACATATGGCCCGCTGGCCAAAATGGGTCCACAAAAGGATACACTGCAGCCCTTGGGATGAATTTACGAAATGCGAAAATGACACTGAAAATAGTAACAATCATTTAAGTTCAGGTTCCACATTCACCCCAATTCAATCTGAAGTGAGTCATAGCAAAAAAATGCTATCATAATAAGCTATAAATACAGACAACTCCAAAATGTTCTCTTTGTTTTACTGTTAAAAAAAAAAAGTTCAATTACAGGTATCAATGTCAGTTTTAAAGGGGTCATATTTTGCTAAACCCACTTTTATTAGTCTTTGGTTCATTTATTCATGTATTTGGACCCTAAACGTTCACACAGTTTGAATTTGAACCCTCCAGGTGCTGCAAAGCTATCTTTAGATTAATTCCAGCAAAAATCGAGTGGATTTCTACAACCCGTTCCAATTCCTTCTTAATTCGTTATGTTTTATAACTAGTTACATCACGAGATTTGCAAATATAAGGTCAAGACTTCCGACGAACAGTTCTCCGAGTACGACATAATTGTTTGTCTACAGCAGTGGTTGTAGTAAAAACTGAAAATATGTCCAAACTTTGAGCCGATTACCTAAAATGTTCAGTCGTTGGTTGTATTAATGAACTCAAGGGGCTGATCGGGACAGAGCAGCACAGTCAACAACCTGGAGTGGGTGGGTCCATTTGCATTTAAAGGGTCAAAAACAACAAAAACAACCTTTCTCATGTCATTACTCAAAAATAGGGTTGAAGATGGACCTGTGGAGTTGAATTAATGAAGAATTCAGACCCAAGCAGAGCATTTACAGTTGATGTAGACCACAGGGAAATATTTTAAAGTGCATAATTCCATTTAAAAAAGCAAAATATCACTCCTTTAATACTGGTATAGATGTGTTTTCACCATTTTGCAATCAGTTATTATACAGCAGGTTTATGGGTGCAGTACCACTTTAAAGTAGATGCATTTCATTTTGAAAACAATGCTAAAATAGCCTACTCTTTTGCCAAGAAAGGCCGATGCATATATTGATCATTGTGTGATTGTCGGTGCTCAGCATGTGTGTGGTGTATTACTTTTATAGCCTGTGATTTATAGCAGCTTTGTTTCACAGGCAGCGATTTATCAAAGTAAAAATGACCCAGGCCCTCAGAAACAAGCCCACTTCATTATTCAAACATCACATCACAGCCTCCTGCATGATAGACTCCGCCTGTTAACAAGAAGGGCTTATTAACAAGGTTAGCTGTGTGGGAGTGTGTGTGGGCTGCGTTACACTGCCTGTCAAAAGTGAATCAATGTGGGTAAAAAAAAAACTGGCTCTAATGCATGTTTATTTGTGCAGGTCGTAGGTCTCCTTTAATCAGAGGCTGCCTTTCTTTCTACTTTCATTTTGCCTATAGTGATGAGACTCCAGCAGGTTAAATGTGAAGAAATACGAGTGTTTTTGTCTGACTTTAAATGCACTGCTGAACTTTAACTCACCGGATGAGTCATGAATCATCTGCTTTTCGTTCTCCTTTTACCTCCATATTCATGCATCAGGCCCGTCTCTCCTTTTTTTCTTTTTTTTTTTTTTCCCTCAGCCACTCGATTCACTCAATAATCCATCTTTCACTCAAATTCTGCCAGTCTCCATTTTCTCATTTACTCTGAGTGACCACGTCTGTTTCACACTCTCAATCGTGGACTTTCAGCCCTTTCAGTCTCTTCTTCTTGCACTGGAATATGCAGGCTGTCTTATAATCACCTGTCACTGAGTCCATTGGAGTGCCATTTGCCAGTCTTAATGGTAGATATGTTCTGATAGCTCCTTTTAAGGGTTTATACATTATATATAATGTCTCCACTATGCAGTGTGATTGAATGAAACTTTAATTGAAAAACTGCCTTGTCGCAGCACTATATGACTGAGGTTACCTCTGGAGGCTTATTACCTAAGAGATTACAGATGAATCCATACAAAGAAAGCCTTACATTCATGACATATTTTTGCATTTTAATGAAAAATGAAGCAATTTTTTATTATTGTTAGAACTCTTGAGTTTAACACGATATCATTACATAATACAGATGGCAATGACTTTTAAGACAAGAGACAGATATAGCAAGTTGGTTAACTGAGTGATAACCTTCAGTTTCTCAAATGGCAGCACAAGTTAGTGATATGCAAGTCAAAACTAAATGACTGAAGAAGCACTGTGGAAATTAAAAAAAAAAAAAAAAAATATA
>JAPQRP010000020.1:12351602-12365576 GCA_037367295.1 Apogon hyalosoma
AAAAAATAATCTATATATATATATATATATATATGATATTTAAGGTAATGGAACTAATGCAGCTCTGCTTTGTTAAATTGCTGTTGCTGCTGATCTGTGACCAGTGTTGGACAGTAGCGTCACTGCAAAGTGTTATTGGCAGTTTTAACTGCAAATAATCCATTCCACATCCTGACTCAAACCACTACATGCCTTTTTTTTCCCAATTAAAGTTTCATTCAAAGACACTGAGTGCCAATAATCTGTGGAATATATGAAGTCCTACCCCCTAATAGGTACTTTTTAGTCCGATGGACTATTGGTATCAGTTGTCGTCCGTCTATCTGTCGTCCGTCCGTAAACAATTTTTGAAGTATCTTTTTCTCTGAAACGGTCGGTCAAAATGACTTGATATTTGTTGTGGAACATTCAAAGAATTGGGAAATATTGACTTGAATTTTTTTGAAATTTAAAAAATCCCCATTGGTTTATAATGGAGCACATTTCAAAGTGCTGTAACTTGAAACCAGTTAAATATATTGATATAATTACTATTTGCAATAGACAGGAAGTCACATATTGACTTTCATTTGGTGCCATGACCTTTGACCTAGGGTGACCTTGAAAAGTCAAATGAATATCAGTTAATATCTTTAAATATGCTGTTGGACTACAGGACCCTTAGTCCTATTTTTTTTTTTTTTGATGGAGGGAAAGGTTTTTTTTTCCCTGGGTAATTTCAGTGGAGACACGCAGAGGTTTTTTAAAATCCCAGATAAATGATCAAAGTTCCTGTGGTGAAAAAGGAGTTTATCTTGTACTTTTGCTCAAGGAAATAATCTGAACACTGAAAACTATGCATGCAGCTCAGTTCTAGACACTGACACTGTCACTTAAAAAAAAAAAAATTAATGTAACCAACCAAAAAAAAAAAAATCTGAGTATATGAGAAGTAAACCAGCAGTTGAGTCCGTCAGTGTGAATGTGACCAAACAAATCCAGTCCATGTAGAACCCGTCATAGCTTATAGGACTTCAAAGATCTGCTGTTAAAGTCTTGGTGCCGGGTACCATAGCACCGTTTCAGAGCTCTTATGGAGTCCAGGCCTTGGAAACCTACACAGTGTTAGGCAGATAGTCATAAAGTTATGTTCCCATTAATGCTTTGATTTGGATCCTGTTGTCCAGCTGAGTAATTTTGGTGGAGTTTATAAAAATACATTCTGTTGAATTCCATGCAGCTTCACATAAGTGAATGTAGATGATTGTCACTTCTGCACCAAATATTTGTGAAAGCTTAAATCTATCACACACACAAAAAAAAACTGTAACATAAAGACCCAAACATCCACTGGTGACCAAAAGCATCTACTGATCTAAACTGTTTCATACCTGTTGATCCATTAATCCTATCAATACATGTAAATCTTTGGTGTAAAATACAGTTTGTCGTCTTTTCGTGGTCATCAGATATGACCCATTTGGACGTTCAGAGGCTCTGTAGTTACCGTGGAAACACCGTCATCTTCTACAGCACTGATTCACCAGTAAAACCCATGGAGTTGGATCAGTGATAGTGGATGGACACACTTGGTTTATGTTCAGTTATTTGATATCTTTGCCGAAAAAGTTACTTTTTCTTCAGTTTTTTTCTGTTTTTGATATAACAACCTTTAAATTTACTCTGATCTTTAATGAACATCTACCTCATCAGTAAATACATGATTTACACTGAAAAAAAAGCTAAATACAGTGGATAATATTATAATAAATGGTGATAAATCACTTAAAAAGCTACACTAAAAGTAGCACTGGGTCTTTAATGGTTAATAATAGTACAGTGTTCTTTAAACATACTGTCATGATGTTATAAACCTATTTTATCTGTATTTTGTGTGAAGTTTTTCACATTGAATGTTTTTGAGAGATTTTTTTTTCGCAGTGCGGAAGTTACCACATGATATTTTAAGATTCGTCCTCCAAATGTTTTCACTTATCTACTTTATCTAAATGAAAATGGATCCATATCGATCAGCAGAGCAACAGGATGCTTTTGGAAAAAAAGTTGTGCCCATGCTTGACTCATTGAATCATTAACCTGTTTGCCATGAGGTACATCATACTAGTTTGGATGTCTCAATATCTGTCAGCAAATGAAATTCTTATATGTGGATGAAAAAGTTTTTGAAGGTAAACCATGACATTGTTTCTCCTGCCACCTACACAAAGCCGCTTCGCTAATGTGTTGATTCTGTCAGCGGCAGAGTCTACTAGAAAGGACAGTTATTCATGTGAAACACTGAGGCTTGTAACTTCTAACAGGAGATAAGGAGGGTTTTTTTTTGTTTAGTTTTTTTTTTTTATTTTCTTGGCTGCGTTTGTAAGCTGATTTATTTTGCCTTTAACCGCCTTCGATAGCTTTCATGTCGGGGCGGCCCAGTGGGATCTATCTGATGCATCTTCACCTGGATGTTTGGCAGCTGTTCTGTGAGAGACAGCTGATGGAGATGTATCTGAGCCGTCATCTCCGCACCGCTCGGGGATTTGTCAGCTAAGCCAGTCAGCTAAGATCACTTCTCCTCACTCTGCTGAGCCTTACTTGTCTGGCAAGCATGTAATGTTTCTTTTTATCACTGGTTACAATTTGAGAATAAAAATCCACTCCCCTCTAGGCAGATATGTGGCACAGCACAAGACCTTTTCTTCCCTATTTCGGATTTCAAGGAAAGAAATACGTCGAGGCATTGATTTTTATCACAGGGACTGGGGTCGGAGGGGGAGAGGGGAGAGCAAAGAACGAGTTGAAAAGGAGACGATAAAAGGGTTTCTGGAAAGAGCAGATGTGAGTGGTCAGTTTTCTTTCAGTAGATGATACCGCTAGATAATACAGACCTCTGTGCAGGGTTTTAGCGATTTCATAACACTTGGATGTTAACCCTTTGTATGGCACTCATAGAAATACTCTGAAATTCAAAAATTCAACCTTAGTGTGTTATTGGAGGAACTAAGAAGATATTACTTTTGTGAATTTTTTCAAAATTGTCATGTAAAACAATCAAGGTCAGTGAAGTTACCATATTTGGTTCCTTACCCATAAGTGGCAAAAATAATAAAAAAAAAAAGTCCAAGAAACATTTATTTAAAAAAAAATATAAGAAAACACATGTAATGTGAAAGGTACATGTGTTTTAGGACATTTTTAGAGCATTAGACCAACAGACGCCTGTCAACATACATATTATCTGATGCATCTTCACCTGCAGCAATTCTATATTACTTTGCACAGTACAGTTTATTGTTGCACCTTACTGTTTTTCTACCATTTTTGCTTTTTATACTTCTAATTTATTATGTATAGTGTGTTTGCTCTTTTTTCTATGTTGAGCTTATATTCTGTTTTTGCTGTCTGTCATGCTGCTGCACTACAGTTTCCCAGTTTTGGGGTCTTACCTGTCTGTCTGTCCGTCCGTCCGTCCATCCCTCTCTCTCTCTCTCTCTCTCTCTTACATTAGTACCATTCCTTCCTGGTACCTAACAAAGCAGGTCCACTCACTGTTCATGCAGAGGTGGACCTTACAGACCCTGTAGACCACATTGGACCTGACATTGTTGACTCACTGTCCTCACTGGAACTGTTGTTGTCACTATGCTGATAAATGGTTAAGTGCCACTTAAATCATTTCACTTGATTTCATTTCCAGTTATTTATTTGGCCACACTTTCAGAGCTGAAGCCACATAACTTCTTTTCTGATCTTTTTTTTTTTTTTTTTGTAATAAGTTAACATCAAGGTAAACTTAACCTTTTAAACCCTGGGCCATTTGTTTCTAGTCATAATCATTCCAATGCAACACAAAACAATAGATTAGCTGATAACAGATGTTTTTGTGCATTTTTTTGAGGCAATGCACATATTTCCTATAAGTTCTTGTATGTGAAAAGAGAATATTAAATATGTATTAGAGAACTGTCATCTTACAATGAGTTCAAAATGCACCTAAACAACTGGTACATTAATAATTAGAGCTGCCAACATTAGAAAGGTTTTAGTCCTGTCTCTGTTCAGGTGTATTTTAATATTTTTTAATCTACTTTGGGTGATGTGTTATTAATTGTTAATGTTGTATTGCAAAACTTGTACTCATCTGTGTTTAGGTATTTTATTTATTTTTAAAGTCGCATGTTTGTTATAAGCTTGCTCTACCTTTTAGGGTGACAATTTAACATCTGTCCTGGGACTGCAGATGAAAAATAGTCATTAGGCTAACTCTGGTGCATTTACAGCAATGTGAATGGGCAATGTCCCTGTTAAATAAACCAATAAATTAGAAATTCCAACCCAGCAAAATAAAGAAAAACAAAGCTACAGGTGACTGTTACACTTTTTAAAGAAAAAAAAAAAAACAAAAACAAACATCTATATAGAAGAATTAATACATTTTACATGTAAAAATATTAAAAGCCCTTATGTACAATGAAATAATCAACAAACATACAAACTGAAATAATCAACTGGTGTGTAAAAAAAAAAACAAGTGTATTGTAAAATATTTTTGTTTCATTTCATGAAAATATGTATTTCAAAAAGAGACCGTAAAAATGTTCTCTCTGTGAAGACCCCCCCCTCCCCCCCACACACACAGTCTGGTCTCATTTGCTGACTCTAATAAGTGCACTGCAGGTCATTTTGTAAATTATTGTTCCTGTAATTAGACTCGTGGGTTAAAATGAGAGTTTGATGTTTTCTGCGTGGGCTTTGATTGTCAGGTGTGATGGATAAATCATTCGCCTGCTGATTCAGACCTTTAAAAATCAGTGGATTAGAAGAAACTGTTTTCCAAACAGACAGCTATACTCTATTTGGTTAAACAGTTGCAGTAATGAGACTGCCAGATGATTTCCCATTACTTAATTAGAAGCCGGGCTGTTAGCATGACTTAGCTCTGCATTCTGTGTTGCATGGTCTGTCAGCTTGTCTGCTAAAACAAGCACCTTTATTTATATTATGTAAAGCTGCAGTGTTTTTGCTGTTGGAGCTGGTACCATCTTAAATATTATGCCTTTAACTGGCTCATGCAAATACTTAACATTTTAGAAGTTCTAATAATGTGACTGAAGACAATGGTTCTTGATTTAAAATTGCATTGTAATACAAAATAAGTCAAATAAGGCAATAGATGATATATGTGCGTATTTGACAGATTCACTGCCAACTGCTGCAGCTGTGCAAAAAATAACTTTATCAGAGACCTTACTAACTTTAAAGCAAAGGCCGAACTTTTCTGCTTCCATAAAATAACTAAACCTCTATTTGTTTGTGTTCTCTGTCAAATGGAGGCTTTCTTAAGAATAGTGAATCTTGAATAATCAATGATGAAGGGATATAATTCATGACAACAGATCAATGAAAATACATTTTTCTTTTTCTGTTTTTTTTTTTTTTTGGACAGTCTGTTAATGAATTAAGTAAATACTCCGAAAAACACCCTGAAAACCTATGATAATATTAAAATAAAGAGGTTTAATGGGCTTGGTAAAGGTTAGATGTGGACAAAGAGTCATTTGGAAGCTGAAAACATTGACTTTCTACATTGGAAACAAAGTGCACAATAAAAAAACATACATTTTCTGTCAAATGATCCATTCTCAGACAAATAAAATATAATATCTGGCCTTTAAATCACATGAAACTACAGGAGATGCAGAGGTCCAGAGCAACACTCTGAGCCTTTGAGGGTTAAAGGAATGTGATGAAACACCTATCACTGTGAACAGTCTTAAAACAGTGATCAGTCATGTTATATCTCATCACAAATTTATCCTAATGTTTTATTTGTTGGATTTTCCTCTAAAATAACTGAACACCGCATGTAGTCGCTGTTTTTTTCTCCAACATATAGTGAAAATAAGTGAATATATCTCAATTCTGACATGATCTCCCTCTGGAAAATACTTCATTTAATACTTCCGTACAATTTCTGCACATTATATGATTATTCCCCAACCCCCATCTGTGTGTGTGTTTGTGTGTGTGTTTTGACAGTCTGCTTAGTGGGGTTGACCATGACTACAGCTATAGATCAAGGCCTAAGCTAGTCTGGCTCCCAAGGAAAAGGCCAACGCAAATACCACAGAAATGTCACTGAGTGTGTAGATGAGACCTGTGATTTCCTGCACACACACACACACTGATACGCATGGAAACACACTCAGGATTATCTGTACCATCTTAACCTGCCCTAACATCTTGTTCTGTGTGGTTGTCCAGTGTCTCACCGTGATAAATGACTCTAAATACCGTAATAAGCCACATCATCAGGCACTAATGATCCAATTAGAGAACTTTCCTGTCTGACATTACCGGCCTTTCTCTCAGCCCGCTGGTTTTCTGAGTCCGCAGTGTTAAACTACATAAACTCATGAGTGTTCTTTTTTAATATTACGACAGGTCATTTATCTAGATTACAACACCTTTTGTAATATGACCTTATCTAATTATTGGAAGAAAAAAACCCAAATGAACATATGGAAACTATCGGTCTATTTCTTACCATATAGAAACTCAAAAACAGGTTAATTTGATCTTTTTTTCATTTAGTATCTTTATACGCATTTTCAATAAAGTGTGGAACAAAATTGAACCCATAAAACCCAGTGATACTTATGTGGCAGTTCCCAAATTAATTTTTCTTTCTATTTAACCTTTCTTAATTGATTCATCACCTTTTATGATAATATTATCTTCTGTATTTTGCACTTTTTCAGTGAAAATCAGACATTTTCCTATATTTAATTTACTGATCATGTACTTTACTCGTCATTCTGATTTTACATTTGAGGGTTTTTAGATCAAAAACAGAGAAAACTTCAGAAAAAAGTGACTTTTCCAGTAAAATATGTCAATAACTGAATGTAAAAACAAGCATCTCCAACAACTGTCTTTTATCGAACTACATGGGTTTTTACAGATGAATCGATGTTGTAGAAGATGACAGTGTTTTCACGTTCGCTACAGAGCCTCTGAACGTCCAAATGGGTCATATCTGATGACCATGAAAAGATGACAAACTGCATTTTACACCAATTATTTACATTTATTGACAGGATTAGTGGATCAACAGGTGTGAAACATGTTACATCAGTAGATGATTTGAATCGCCAGTGTTTGTTTGGGTCTTTAGGGGTTAAAAATGAATGTATAGAAAAGTAAAATGGAAAAAACTATTTCAATATATGGTAGTAAAAGAGATCAGTGGTGCTTTAATCTGCTGTGGCATAATTTGAAAAGTCTACCTCATTTGTCCCCCTGTTCGTAATGTGGTTTTCAAGCAGATATCCTGCTTAAATCCATGCCGTATGGAAGAAGAAGGAAGTTTCACCGAAATGATGACGAAGATTAGCTTCAAGAGTGTGATCTGTGACCAAAGACAAATACACGACAGCACTTAATATGAAACATACGAAGCTTTTTCTGCTGCTACAGAATACGTGTTACTGCAGCTTTTTTTCATTGGCTTTGAAAAAGCAACAAAGCTACATTTTCTGCTAAAAGCTTTCAGGTCATGACAAAACCAGAGGAAAGTGAAGATTACGTTGAAATAAAGAGCTTTTTTGCATCTTTGATATTGCATGTGTGAACACCATGTAGAGTTGGTATTTTTTATTTATTTATTTTCCAACCACTTTTTATCAGTTATCTTGGTCGCCGTTGTGTTTTGATGTAGTCACTGTGGGGAAGTGTAGAGTTATAAAACCTTCACAGTGATTTCCAGCTTTTCATATCAAAGCTTAGACGTTGAGCATAAAATGCCAGCTCCAGAAGTTTGTCTATAACTGTTCTTATGCAAATGCTTTATACTGACTTGTAAGTTTTTTTTTTTCTGTGTTTTTACTGTACTGCATGTCTGTGTGTTATCATGGATTTCACTTCATGTAGTATTTCTACTTTCAGATGTAAAAAACAAAAAAAAACAAAAAAAAACTTAAATGATTATCGTTAGAGTGTTTAGGAGTAAGAGCTCTGAACTAATACCAAAGACGCCAATGTACTGGATTATAGAGATATGAACTGAATGCATTAATAATGATGGTCTGTGAGATTCATGTGACCACTAGAGGGAGTAGTGAGTCACTGTGCTGGTCTCCCATGGTGAGAAAAACTAACCCTAACCCTATCACCAACCTGTCTGAAAGTGACCAGATGGGATGAAAACTACTAAGAAACAACAATTAGAAACAGTGATAAAAGCTCAAAACATTTTTGTTGTTTTCACCACTGGACACAGCTCTAAATAAACAGAATGGAGTTTGATGCTGAAATCTCACTTTATATTTCATCAATCAGTCAATCAATTAATCAAATTTTATTTATATTGCACCAAATCATAACAAAAGTTATCTCATGACACTTTATATATAGTTGGTCGAAACCAGACTCTTACACAAGTGAGTTTGATTATGAGGCTTATGCAGGTATAAAGTTATTATGTGATGTTATTATTGTTGCTAATTTGAGCTTTTGTTGATCTGTGGTTCAGACTAAACTGTGATGGTTCTGACCTTGTTTGGATGATTCCAACAGATCTTTAGTGCAGCTACTGACAACACAAACTACAGAAAACAGAGGTGATTTTTGGTTTTATGGTGACCGTTTTCTGCTTAAAAACAGAGCTAAGCTAACAGCTATGATGTAAACTATCAGCTGATGCAATACATGAAGACTATAAGCCGCAGTGTTATTTGACTGTCAAAATAACCGCCTATGATGTGATGATACCATAATACAGATGTGTGTAAACGATGAGCTTTGCACTTTATTCAGTGTGATACAGTCTGTGGATACATAATTTGGAGTCTGATCAAGCCAAAGTGAACATCAGCATGAAAAAGTAAATTTGCACACATCATTTATCAAGTGGGCTCATTTTTTAGCTTAAGATCTCTATTTTATGGACCCGTTATCCTTTTTAAAATACCACTTGTAGAAAAAAGTTACAGCCAATTTTATCAATTGTACTTTTTACACCATAGTCGTAGCTTGAATTTGACGCTAAAAATTATGTCTAAAAAATTTTAAAATGTATTCAGTCTGTTGATTATATAGACTGTTAAATTTCATGGATTAGATTTTCATTATTTTGTGAATATTATGCTAAAAAGGCCCTGTCCACATGCATTGTCCACGTGTTTCCGCAAAAATATCAATTTCTAACCCATAAAGACCCAAACAGTCACTGGCGACCAGAACTGTCTACTGATCTAAAATGTTTAATCCCTGTTGATCCACTAATCCTAAGAATCCATGTAAATAATTGGTGTAAAATACAGTTTGTCATCTTTTCATGGTCATCAGATATGACCCATTTGGATGTTCAGAGGCTCTGTAGTTAACGTGGAAACACCGTCATCTTCTGCAACATTAATTCACCAGTAAAACCCATGGAGTTGGATCAATGACAGTGGATGGAGACACTAGGTTTTACAGTCAGTTATTGATATATTTGCCGAAAAAGTACATTTTTCTTCAGTTTTCTCTGTTTATGATAGAATGAGCCTCAACTTTAATCTGAGCTTTTATGCACATCTGTAAAATCAGTAAATGAAATATCAGAAAATACAGGATTTTTACTGGAAAAATACAAAATACAGAGCATCATATTAAAATAAGTAGTGATAAATTGCTTAAGAAAGGTTAAATAGAGAGAAAAAATAATTTGGGAACTGTCACAAAAGTAGCACTGGGTCTTTATGGGTTAATTTTCAAGTTACTTATAATTCAGATATTTGAGTGAAATTTTGAAAAGATAATGATCTTTTGATTCATTTTGGGTGATGAATACAATGGTAAAGAGTCGTCCACGTGTTTCTATGGCAGCCTGTCCATGTGTTACCACATTCTCATGTCAATAAAACGGAGACTTTTAAATATTTTACTCCAAAATGTATTTTCAGCATAGTTGAACATAATATGTAAAAGGTTTTGTTCTACTTGATATCAATTTCTGTCGAGAACGGCATGTTTTGAATGTTTGCGCAAAGCTTAAAAAAAATTGTTCATTTCAAGTCCTCGTGTTACCGAGCAGTAATTTGACATTTTTCACCTGTCTCCCCAAATTTTTTTTATACATAATGCTAAAATGCATATGTATAACACATGCATATAAGTTACTCTGCTTACATGACAGAGACTGTTCTGTAAGCAGATCGGACCCAGCGTTGATTCGTTGGTGCTTTCGTGAGTCCTCAGTGTGTTCTGGTACCAGCCTGTCCCCTTATGTGAGTATATAATATCAATACTCTACATATGCATAACAAAGTAGTTCAATCAGACGTTAACTGGCCTTATTTGAGGAAGGTTATACTTCCTTTAAGACCCTGATGCTTTAACTTCTTGGTTTCAGACTTGCCATTATATTGTCATTTGCAGCTCAGTATCTCTCCTGCAGTGTTCTCTTGTCATTATAAATTAGATCCAGCGAAGAGCTTAACTCAAACCATGTTCTCTCTCCTGCAGGTTATTGTCTGTTATCTCTTTTGCTCTCTTTTTCACTCCCAAAGTTATTTCCTCCTATTTACCTGCCCTGCTGGATATATAGTGCGTCTCTTCACTGTAGGCTGCACACAATCTCTTCCTACTGGGACAACTCTATTTTTGTCTCAAACTTTTCACTACATCCCTGCTGAATCCTCTTTTACACAGGATATTTTCTGTTGTAGCAGTATTACCCCCACTTGGAGTTTATTTTGAGTGTTTTTTTTAATTTTTTTTATTTGCCATGTGTGCCAGTGAGCTCTCAATCCCAAAGTCCCGTTAAAATTAAACAGAAATCTATGAGGATGTTCAATTTAAGTATAAGTTTTTCCTCCAAAATAATCACAACTTTCTTCCCTGCTTTTTTTTTCCAGATGTAACCCTAGCTTTTGGTTTCTTGCCTTTGGAGTAAAACAGAAATATTGTTTATTTTTATCACAGTGGGACCGCAGAGAAATGGGCTCTGTGCCTATTTTGCGTTTTAAGATACATTTAGAAATGCTGCCAGGCTCTGTTTCTGTTTTGCCTCGTATTCAGATTTAAAAATATATATTTATGACCTATTTTATTTGCTTTTAGGATATTCTACGTCTCACATGATTCCCAGGATCTGAAGATCTTCAGCTACATTGCTAGAGATGGACAGAGCAATGTTTTCCGCTGCAATGTCTTCAAATCTAAGAAGAAGGTAAGAAAAAAGTATATGTTCTACAGTGTTGGAAGCATTTTTAGATTTGCACTCATGGAATACATATCATAAATGGGAAGCCTGAATTGCAGACTATGGCTGCAGCTCATCTTGAGTTGTCAAGATAAGTTTGGCTTCTGCTGGGTTCACTCTTAAAATAATACTTTTCAAATATTTTCCAAGTATAAAACATACGACAGTCATATCGTGGTGGATTGACCTACACTCAGGGTGCTTAAGCAGGTCTTGAAAGTCTTAAAAAATATGGAATGCTGTAGTGCTGTTTTCCAGACCTTGAAAAGTTTGGAATTTTGTGTGAAAGTTTTAAAATAAAGTATGGAAAAAAAGTTTCTCTCATAGTTGAATTTTAGAGTATGCTCAAAGGCACATAATCTTGTAACGTAAGAAGCAGATAAATAAAAAAAAAAAAAAAAAAAAAAACTGGATAGGATTTCACACACTGGTCGGTACTGGAATGATTCTAGTGAAAGTTGTTTGTGCGATATCCATGCACTTTTGTGATTTTCATGTTTTCAAAACGTTTCTGTCAGTAAAAGATAATTTACTGCCAATGATGCATTCATTCATTTATACCTTTATTAAAATTAAGTTTTCTACTACACACAACAGATACAATGTCAGCCAAAACAGTAGGCACGCAAGTATGAAAGTACATGAAGTCAGGGTCTTGAGGGAAAAAACTGTTTTGAAAAAGTCTGGAATTTTTATTTGGATAAAGAGACATTGTTTGCTGTGATGCAATGGTTTCACATTTATGCCAGTTTGACCATGGAATGCATCATCATCGTACACAGCAGTTTTTCTTGGAGGGTGAAAGTCTGCATTAGCTTGTCTGTCATTAACATTGCTAAATAAGCAAAGCACTTAATGCCTAGCTGCTGATTTGTAACCGCAGGATCAGCCTGTGGTTTTTCTGAGCAGCTTTGAAGGGTGAATGAGAGCATTGTCCTTCATGAACTATGATAATCTGATTTGTCTCTTAAAAATAGCTTTTTGAGCTGGATTTGACAAATAGCTATAGTTCAGCCAGAGTTGCAGAAATATATGAAGTAAAGTATATGAAGTTAATCCTATAAATACTGGATAGTTGTTGGCTTTCACAAGGAGCAGCCACACAGCGTTACAGCTCCAATGTGGTGTAGTTCAGTCTGCCGTGTCCCAACAGGAGTGTTTAAGAAACTGCCATTCTATCTGATCTACTGATTTCTTTATTTCTGCTTGACTTTTGTGCATATGCGATAGTTGACGTAGGTCATATAGTTTCTATGCGTCTCTGTTCTGTTTGTCTGTTTTTACCGTCCGACTAACTAAGTGGTTAAGGCTAGTTAAGTGGAATTATGAACAATGTGGATCAAATATTTTGGTTTAAGCTACGAAAAATACATGCATCCTCATGAGGGCTGCATGATTTGATGAAAAAAGCCATATCACGATTATTGCAATTTGATTCAAGTCTATTTGTTTAGTTGTCAAAGGAAATGCACTTTTCTCAACTGAAATTATACTAGCACAATAAATGCAAAATAATGTAGCAGCTTTCATGTTGCAGTACCTCTGTCTGCACATTGTAACTGAATCCAAATTATCACCATAAAGCAGAGGTTGCGTTTACTTTATTTCCATTTCTGCAATTCGATCCTAAATCCTACACCCTAAATTCTCTGGACCTGAAAATTGCAGCCTGTGCAGTTATATAATTGCAATGACATTGTGATTATGATAGCGATTCGATTAATTGCGCAGCACTAATCCTCATAATTTGTATCCATATTTTAGCACTCTGTTTATTATTAACATTGATATAGTGGTTTTGGATTATTAGGGGTCTGCACAACACATTTTATTTTGAAAAATGTGATGCATCTGAACCCGATAGAACTCAAAGAAAGGCCTTAACCTGTTCTGATAAATTAGCTTGTGTTTCCATACGAGCTGCAACAAGCAACTCATCTGTAAAACAGGCCTGTTTTTCCGAGCTCATGAAAAGTTAACTTTTGAGAGATACATGACTCATGGGACAGAAATGCTACATGATGGTCTTACAGAATATGAGGCTTTACTGTGGATCGGACTACTGTCACATTATAAAGTAGTTTAAATGAGAACAGCCTTAAACATACAGTAAAATACATATATACATTATAGAATAGAATAGAATAGAATAGAATAGAATAGAATAGAATAGAATAGAATGCAATACCATACAATGCCCTTTATTGTCATTATACTGAATGCACTGAATGAGCTTTTTTTTTTTTCAGGGTGCAAAATATGTACAAGATAAAGTCCTGCAAGACAGTGCAGTCAACGTTATATACAAATATGAAGATAAAAGGATAAAAATTGAGAATATAAAAACTGTAAAAATGCATCGCACAGGATGGTCGAATATATACGGAATAATTATAGTGCACAAGGTGATTAATACTCACAGATGATTATATATTACATATGGGAATAATTGTATTGCGTGGGATGAATGAATGTCGAGGTAGTATGTGTGAGTTGAGGGTGGTGATGGCTCTCAAAAAGAAACTGTTTTTCAGCGTGTTTGTCCTTGATGCACCTGTAGCACCAGCCAGAGGGCAACAGGTCAAACAGCTGGGAACCAGGATGTGAACTGTCCTTAATGAGCTCTGCTGAGGCACCGGGTGGCGTAAATGTCCATCAGTCCATTAATTCAGCAGAATTCAGAAATATCATACACAACCTAGTCAAAAAAACCATGCATACTAGAATAGAATAGAATAGAATAG
>JAPQRP010000020.1:12365676-12388890 GCA_037367295.1 Apogon hyalosoma
TTCAGCAGAATTCAGAAATATCATACACAACCTAGTCAAAAAAACCATGCATACTAGAATAGAATAGAATAGAATAGAATAGAATAGGCTTTGTCATGTCCTTACTCTACAGGTGTTAAGCAAAAATGCATCATATGTTATCTTGATCTATGCTCTAAAATAAATTCTAGTATAACTTCTTAGTATTTTTAAAGAAAATAATTCTGACTGGTAAACCAATGTCAGTGTTTGAAAATATCAGATATGTAAACCAGACGCAGTCACATTCAACTCGGCGTGCTTGTAGTGCTGATTTGGTCATTAATCAGCCTAGAACTGATTCACTGCAAAAGTCTGTTTTATTCAGGTTATCGCAGTTCTGGAATCATTTACCAAAAAGGCAGAAGGACTCACTTAATTTACATGTATTTAAAAGAACACTAAAATTTATGGTGTACCATATGTGAAAGTTGTACTTATTGGATGTGTTAACTGTTATTTAATCTACTGCATTGTCACTGTATTTATTGTGAATTATGTATACAGTTTTGATGTCTTTTTAACTGGGACCCCAGGAAGACCAGTAACCACTACAGTGGAGGCTAATGGGGATCCCCAGTAAACAATAAACACCAGTTTCGCAACGAAATTGCAGGTGGTGTCTGCCAGTGACAGTGTACTTTCATCTAAATAAAAACACAAAAGATAAAGACGTATGAAAAAATGTAAAATATAAAATAGCGTGCAATTGAAAATATGTGCAAATTACAGATATACTGTATGAAAGGGTACAATTAAAAAATCATAAAAGTAGGGTAAAAATGTGCAAATGTAACAGATCATTATTATTATTATTATTATTATTTCACTGGCTGCTTTTAGTTGTTGATTACAAATTCACTGTGGCATCTTTTACGATCCACAGTGCTTATGCAATGTGATAACATTTATTTCCATCCATAGTTGCTTTACTTTTTAGCCAAGGCCTTTTATTCCTGATTTGAGAGTTATTGTTGTGTTATTTCGAACCTGCTATCACAGTATAACACTTAACAGGTGACAACTTGACAGACCGATAAACACATGGTTTGAAAATGGGATGGAAGAAGCATTGCTTTTAAAATTCCAACCCCTTACACCACACAACCCATCACAAAACATCTCACTACACCAGTAGAGAACATTACAAAATATAACAAGACAGTACAGAACAATACAGCAACACAGCCTCACAGGAGTGGAACATACTCCATTACTTCTCCATCACATCCCATAGATTCTCAATGAGGTTCTGGTCTGGGTGTGAAAATAAAGTCTCATGTTCCCTGAACCACTCTTTTGCAATTTGCGCCTGATGAATCCTGGCATTGTCCGATCTCTATGCTTTCCCAACCCCAGATTGTAACACTGCCCCCACAGGCTTGTACTGTAGGCACTAGGCATGATGGGTAATCAGTTCATTCGCCTCTTTTCTCATTCTGGAATGGGGTCAGCCTGGACTCATCAGACCTCTTGACCTTTTTCCATTGAAACACAGTCCAATCTCTATCAAAGTGGTGGTTGGTTAAGAAATGAGAAGCTCCTCAATGCATCAGTTAGTTAATTTGCGCAGTTTTTACAACGTGAAAAGTAAAACAATGAAAGGGACCATTTTACGGCACAGTGACTACTTTTACTTCTCATCTTTTAAGTATATTTTGCTGATACTTTGAATATTTTAGCTACGGTGAGGTTTTAAAAGCAGAATCTGGAGTATTTTGACCACTTTTACAGAAGGAAAGCATCTGAAGACTTCTTTCATCACTGCTGTTATCATCACGTCCATCTAGGTTTATAGCATCCCCTCCTCCTGTATTAAATCCTGCCTCTGTCTGAGTCGAACTCTGAAACCTCGAATAAAGACACACATGGCTGTAGAGGAGCAGTAATTCATCCTGGCACTGGGGGCTTGTCATCGCTGAGGACAGGGTGGATGTGTTGCTGCAGAGATGATGCAAACAGAGCAAAGCAACAACAGAGTCCAGTTAGTGAGGAAATGTGCTCCCAGTTTTCCAGTTTGGCTGCCAATTTGGAGAACTTGGTGGTTGAGTCCAAGGGTGAAGCACAGTCTGCCTCATTATCTCTTACATTCAGACCGATGGTGACACATGAGCGCGCACACACACAATCTGACAGACATATTTTGTGCAGAAGACAAAATGGAAAGTGACACATACCAAAATTCTCTGGAGCAGCCACGACCCCTAAGGCCATTTAGCTGCAGATGTGTGTGTGCGTGTGTGTGTGTGTGTGTGTGTGTGTGTGTGCGCATAGATATGCTGGGATTTGAGCAGCATAGTGGTGAATCAGAGACTGTGGCCAAGAATTTTAATAGAGAACACTTAGATTTTATAGTTATGGCTCATTTATTACAGTCTGAAACTAAAATTACATTTCAGAACTATTTAGAAATATCAGGCTTCAAAAATGTAGGTGTGTGTGTGTGTGTGTGGGGGGGGGGTCTTGAAAGTAACTGTTTCAGATATTTATTGTAGAAAAAGATGGGTTTATGTGTAAATTTTGAGTGAAATTTAAACTAAATTCCGTCCTTATTGGAGAAATATAAATATAGGTTTGTGCAACTGTCAATGAAATAATGAAACTTACATAATGAACACAATTGGAACATGGGATTACAATAACATGTACAGTATGTCGATAACAATCACGAGCTTCGGGATTAATATGGGCAGGTCTAACAGGCCAGCACACCAAATAAATAACACAACACCGCTCAAGTGTCCCTTGTAGGTAGGACTATACAATTGTGGCCAAAAATAAAATCCCAATTTTTTCCTTGAAAAACTTGATTTTCAATTTTGATTTCTGGGTAAAACTATGAAAGACAACATAAGTCAGCATGTTGTTTTCATGTGCAGCCTGCAATGCAACACACTGCTCCCACTCTGGCGTGTGATGATGTTTGAGGAGGTGAAATAAGTTGGTTGTGCTGCTGTTTTTGACTGACACCACCTTCAGGCAGAGTTTGCAGCAGGGAATAGTTTGGTCTTCATCGGAAACTTCGAAGCCGTACCAATTCCACACAACTGACTTGCTCTTGCTATTTTTAGCCATAATCTTCTCACTCTCCGTAGCAAACGCCATTTGTGTACTGGTGTGTGGAGACCAAAGCCTGTGGAGATCATTCGCACAGTTAGGAGGAGGAGCCTATGATAGCTCGGAGACATGAAAGAGATGAAATTCGATTTGACAATTACCCTTTTTTAAACATTGTCCTAATTAAATCATCTGATTTCAATTTAAATTGTGATTTTCCGGCATAGAAAACTAACGCTCAAGCTATTTGTTTCTTCTTCATTTCAGTGTAACTAAATAATGTATTAGCTCATGACAGAAGCTTCATTAGTTGCTTTTCCATTGGACATCTGCGCAAAACTTTACTGATATTTTACTAAATGTCGAAAAAACAGAAGTGTGTAAAGTTGTTTTTCCATTAAATTACAAATGCGGTTTGTTTATTTATTATCGAGAGATGACACAAGAAGTCATTCCATAAACATGGCAACGAACAGAAGTTGTTGTTTTACAGATATATTCATTATTATTATATATACCGCTCTATCCCATACTAAATTTAAAAAAATTATTCCAGTTTCCTGGTGTGTTCACACATACAGTGCCATTTTTCTTTTAAAACTCTTCTTCTTCACTTTTTGTAATGTCCATCAACATCTGTTTTTTGTTTTGTTTTTTTTTTATTCACATGACTAATTGTGGAAAAAAGTTTTTCCATTGCAGTTTTGTGTGATATACCATTTGCACTACACCCAAAAAAACCACCTCTTGCCAGCGCAAAAACTTTTCCTTGAAAAACAAGAGTTTTGGTGAAATGTTCATTTTTCCATTAGGTAGATTTTTATGCGCAAGTTGCATGTGCGCAATTTGAGAGTCAGTGGAAAAGCAACTATTCCTATAAAACCAAATATGATCAGAAAGCAGCTAAGGCAAAACAAAAAATTGTAACCATTGCTTCAATAAAGCAACCTTTATTTTGAACTTACTGTATTCAACCCATTCAGTAAGTTTTGGATCTGCTTCATGTTAGATTAGTTTGTCCATTTAAGTGTGTGTTGTTTGCGTTCCATTTTCTGACAGTTGGTTTTGTTGAGCTTTTAGCTAATGCTCTTTCAGTCACATGGGCATATAGAATACTTGTATTGCTACAAGCGTCATGTAGCATTACCATGGTAACACAGATGGAACTGCGGCTGCTCCCAGTAACCAGGGGCAACTGGACTTAAAAGGCTACGAGGTCAAATTGTGTACCACATCCAGGTCTTCCTAGTGAATCCTGGTCCATAGGTGGTGCAGATTTGTTACCTTTGTGTAGTCACCTCCACTTCTGTGTATTACACCAGGGCTGTAGATTTTTGCAAATAACAATACTAAAATGCAGATCGACTTTAGTCAAACATTAAAATCAAAGATTTCTGACAAAAGTATTATGATCTGACTGAAACATCTGGCTCTGTTTACAAATTCATTACTTCTGTGTTCATATTCTCATGCCCTGAGTCTTGTTTAGCACCAGGCACCGCTGAGGCTTCATGCCAAAACACTGTTTTCTAACAACCACTAGATTCAGTGAATTTCTGTTTGTGACCACAGATGTCATGCCACAGAAATGTGCAGCAGCTATAATTTAGTAAACAGAAATATTCTACGTGTAGATGAGGCTTTTCAAGTTCGTCTTAGAATGCCAAAGGGTTTATGAGGTTCGGCAAATTGATCATTGAGCATTTCTGTCTGTGTGGTGGAGATAACGTAATCAGTATATTGTAAAACAAAACAAGTCTTTGCTAAAACAAAATTAAAAGCAGTTGCTATGTGTTTTAGCCAAAAATTGTCATTTTTGTCAGTCATATAAGTAGAAATATGTTGCTTATATGATGCTGGAGCCAGTAGATTGTCAGGTGGTACCAGTTCATTTTAAACCTGGAAAAACCCTGAAATGTAGTCACTTAACTTACAGAACCATACTGAGAGTCTTCCACGTTTTGGAGTAATTTAGCAACGCACAGCTTCTGTTCACAGAGGAAGGAGGATGCCATGGTGCATTCAGGTGCACCTCAAAAAGTCAGAAATCCACTGTAGACTGCACCGGCTAATAAATATTATTTAAAATGGATTTTATTTTTCATCCATTCATTCACTGATTTTCTGAGCCTCCTTTATCCTCACTGGGGTCACAGGGGTCACTGGAGTCTATCCCAGCTCCTTATGGGCGAAGGCGGGGTACACCCTGGACATGTTACCAGTTCATCACAGGGCTGACATATAGAGATAAACAGCCACTCTCACATTCACACCTATGGACAGTTTAGATTAACCGATTAACTTATCAGTGCATGTCTTTTATTTTTTATTTTTTTCTCTTTGGTTGTTCAAATACAGAGCCCCGTATCATCTGCTGCTCAACTCTGAGCCTTAATAAGACTATTTTAAGGAAAAACACTGCACCTTATTACTTTACTATGCACCTTATCAACACAGCAGCTACACTGTAAGTCATGTATACAGTACAAGAGCCATTTAAATGTAATATAAAACAAGACCTTAAGTTTACATTTCTTTAGATACATACAGGTATATATCTTTATATACCTCTTTATATATGTGCTGCATGTATAATTATCTTCTTATATTGCTGTTGATTGCAGGTACAACAATTTTGCAATCCAGTCCAATCCAACTTTATTTATAAAGCACTTTAAAACAACCACAGTGGACCAAAGTGCTGTACAGAAGAGTAAAAGCACAGTGAATAAAATGAATCAATCAATTAATCCATTTTTACTGTGCATTATACTATGTGTAAGTGTGGATGTAACTTAGCTTAGCTAGCATTGTTAATATTCTTAAATTTTGATAATAAATGTCCAGGCTCACTCATTACCACAATGCTCTTCAACCTTGCAGAATTATCGAATTATGTATCTTGACAAACGTAATTAATAATTATGGAGAAAAAAAACGAAAACGTCATGATCATATTTTGGCCATATTACGCAGCCTTAACGAAAAGACACTGCAATGTTTATAAACACTTGCATAAATCATGAGTCAACAACTTGGCCCTGTTTCAGCATTTTCATAAACAAAGCTGTTGAGTTTTTCTCTACACTGTAGCAGTAGTATTTCGTTTCTTTCTGTATGCCAGCGCCAAAAGAGTTCAGTCTGTAAATGCCTTCTAAATATAACTGACATTACCTTCATTTCAGCCTTTTGTTTGTATATAAAGTGCGATTCATGCAAAAATATGTTCCGCAATGTCGACAGTTACAAAGATGTTCAACAGAATGTAAAAAAAGTTGGGAGTGGAGAGGGGTAAGCGAATGACAAAAAAGACTGAAGAAAGGTCAAGAAAACGCCGAAGATCCACAAGATCGAGCAAGACGAAGTGAGAAACACCCCTGGCATGACGAAGAGAGAATGAGGAAATGCAGATTAAACATGTAGTAAAAATGTCGCCCGAAGCATCGTGTGGTTTTATGCGAGTGTGTTTGTATGTGCGGAAGGTTGCGAGTGAAAGATTGAGGAGAAGATTAAGCCGATTTTATTTCCCTCCTAACTACCAGCAGTGAACGAACGGCTGAGCTTTAAATCACAGTGGCATAAAGAGGGTTTTAGTGGTCTATCAGGTCTAACTGAGACAGGATGTTGCTCTCTCTCTTCCATTCGGTCTTATACTCCATTGGCCGTCCCCTTCTTTCTCCAATTGACAGTTTAAAGGGGCTAATGAATGACCTATTATGTTGAATTGAAGGGAGAGTGATAGAGTAGAGAATGGCGGGCGTTCATCAGAATACACAATGACGCCTGGTCTCAGAGGTCACTCGCTCTGTGTGCGGGGAAGATTGTTGCAGTTTGATGTGTTTACCTGATTTACAAGATGCATTTAGGGAGAAAAAAAAAACAAAGCAAAGCATCGGGGGTAGAGTTTATTTATTTATGACAATGATAAAAACTGGATTAGACCATATTTGATTTCACATAAAGACAGTACAGAAAAAGAACTACCTGCAAGAGGCGAGTTTTATTTTATTTTACTTAACCAAAGACAGGATATAGTCAGATAATAACCTTAAGAGATGATAAATTCTATTGTTTTATTTCATGGATGAAAATAAATGAAACAAATAAACAAGCAAACAAAAAAAAAAATACATATTTAGCTCGAATTAAGGGGAATTAAGCATGAGTATACCCAAAAAAAATTAAGTCTATAAAACTTTTATTGCTTCGTTTTAGTGAAACTGAGATTTGCATATTTGTGGTGTGATCTGATGCTGATGTGGACAAGTTCAGCCTTGACACAACTCAAAAAACAAGCTGAAAATGTCTCTACGCTCCTGATTATGTGGCGCCAGAGAAAAGCAAGTGGAAAAGATAGGACAACCCCTTACAGCTAAAAATCCAAAACAGTACCATGCAAATTTAGTTATATAGCACTTTAAAAAACAACAGATGGCCAAATTGCTGTTTAAAAAAAACAAAAAAAAACAACTGTAAAATGCATCTAAAAAAATAAAGTATTCATTTTAAAAGTGTATTTAAGGGAATTACATTGAATGGAACAAATAAGAGGAAATATGTTTTAATTATGTAAATAAATTTAGCATTGTTTTTAATGTTTTTTTTATTGCATTCTCACATTAGTGAAAAGATGTATTCATATAAAATTGTCTAAATAATTCAATATCACTGATTGTTGCTCAGCTTTTTTACATCCTTTCAGATAGAGTTGCAAAGGCAGTTCATATTGCTTTGAAATCAAATCCATATTACTGCATATAATTTAACTTATAATTTTAGATTCTAATTAATGCCTCTTTTTCTTTATTATGTGTAGTGTATGTTTATCATTAGACTGTTATTAGTTGTATGGAAGGAAGGAAAACATGAATTGCTGGATTAATTATTTCAATGATAATTAATGGTCAGATCTAATTGTAATTATTGTGGCAGTCCTGGTAACACACTTATTCATTAATTCTGTTTTTTGTTTTGTTTGTTTTTATTCAGCTGTTGAAAAAAGTGAGTCTCCGTCATGTGATTCTGTCATGAGTGAAATTCAGACAGAGGACAGTTAATAATAATAATGGATTAGATTTCTGTAGCGCTTTTTAAGACACCCACTGTGCTTTACTGTGTCACTTTGTCACTGTGCTGTGACAAATTCATGGGGCCCAGCATTTGTGTGTCCAGTGGATACAGGTTAGAAGTTGTGAAAATTTCATGTAAGATTCACTGTATAATAGAGGAATAGAACCCGGGAGTTGGACGTTGAAAGTATGTAAAGTTTCACTTTAGTTTCACGCCCGCGTTAGTTACGTTAGTTATGCAATTCGCATCCCCACTTATGTAACTGCTGCCACAATATTATAATATACTATATGTATTGATAGGAAGCAGCTGAATAAATTAATGACTTAGGAATATATGAATGTACAATTATTGGTACTATTTTTTTGTAGATTTTCACTTGTAAATATTGTACATTCATTATGTTCTTTTCAATCAGTCATGTAAATCAGATTTTCTAAACCAACCAATTAGGTGTTTGGAATATAACATGACACCCTCAAATATCTTGTTTGGTTCAGAGTCAGAGATATTCAGTTTACTGTCATAAAGGAATAAATATAAAGAAATTAAATTTTTATGAAATATGTATTATATAAGTTTGACTTTTTTCTCTTAAGAAAGAAAAGGAAAAAAAATCTACACTCATATTTCAGTCTAGTTAATATATTAAACTGGCAATAATTAATCCATCAGATTCAGAATAGCTTTTATTGGGAGGTGTGGTAGAGAGCGGTTTCACATATGAAGAATGTGTCTTGGTGACCGGTGCAAAAACAGTGGCAGACTAAAATAAAATAAAATAACTAGTGTAGGAAGGAATAAACATACTATTAATTCAATATTATATACATTACAGAATAAAACGACTCAATAAAAAAATAAACAGATTAATCTGATTATCATTGCAGCTGTTTTTCTGATTATTTACACTGCACATCAGTAATCCTCATGATATTTTAAGGTTTGTTATAGGATGGCGTTTAAAACTTTTGTGTGGTTTGAAACTATCGGAACGAAAAGTTGGATGGAAATAAATCCCTAATTTAGGCAAATGTAGTCAACTTGTAGACTGCGATACGATTACAGAGGAAAAATTAGGACTCTGAGGCCAGAACACTGAAACAACCATTACACTGAAGCGTCTATATTTACATCTGAAATAACACAATCAAATGAGTTCAGTTTTCATTACATTTCCAAAGTGTATTGATGTTTCCCAGATGGTTGGTCTTTTCGCAGTATTTCTGATTTTACCACTTGGTCTGTGCATTCTTTTGAAGCCCCTGTCATGTTTTCTTGTCATTTCACCATCTGTCCAGTCTTTATCCTATATCTTCAACAACAAAACCAACGACACATTAACAAGCCAAGCATGAAGAGAGGCGCATATTAAGATAAAGTTGATGCATAAAACCTGATTATGGGCTGTTAAAGCTGATAATGGAGTATGGTGCATCACCTTGCGTTGCTGCTGTTAAATGGACGCCGTGATGCTTGCAGCTGTGTTGTTTTATGTTGTTATTGTCGTAATTATCCTGATAGGCCACATGAGTCCTTTCACAGCAAGAGAAGTTATGCAAATAAACACCCACTGGAATAAAGCAACAACAACAACAAAAAGAGAGGCCTAAGTGGGCTGACAATGAATATGATGGTAAAGACTCATCTGCTGCCCACAGCTGGTTGATGAGAAGGAGACAGAGCTGTGTTTACTGTGTCAAGTGCTAATTGACTTTTCTCTCAGTGGATGAATGCCCTTCAACCATATGCTGTCAGTCACTGTCGGCTAATGGCTACACAGCGACTTTCACCCTCGTCTGCCCTCTAAGACACAAAGACCTCATTTACACTTGGTATTATTAAGTGTGATCTGTATCCGCATACGTTATCTGGATAAAAACAATCTGATCTCGCTTTTGCATCGACGTCGAGTATTTCAGTGTGTGATCTTCAGTGGTGTCATTGATGGCAGATCAAAATGTAATGATGTTGGCAATATAATCTTGATATAAAGAAGTCAGTTTTAGTTTTAGCCTTGACAGCATTAACCCTCAAACATGTAAATAGCTGCCGGTTACCAAGAATATCTGCTGATCTAAAATGTTTAATAACTTTTGATTCACTAATATTGTCAATACATGTGAATAACTGAGGTAAAATGCAGTTTCTTAGCTTTTCAACAGCGTTCAGAGGCTCCATAGTGAACGTGGAAACATCCTTGTTTCGGCTACGTGATTAATAATTCACATAATTTGCTAATCATGTGGCAACGTTTTAAAGATTTTCACTGAGGTTTTCTGCTTATTTTGGAACAGTTTTCATAAAATAGCAGTTACTCAGAACACTCCTCCCATAGGATCTATTCCAAGCTCCGAATTCTACAAAGTCATGGCATGGTTACCAGTCATGGATTATAATTTGCCGTCTTTAGTCACATTATCACTGGCATAAGAATCAGGATAAACAAGATAACAGATGATTTATAATTCAGCACCACATCATCTGTTGTCAAACAGTTTTAAACACAGTCAGCTCCATGTCCACATGAGCCTCCACCAGAAAGGACAGCTACGTTAAACTTCAGTCCACAACAGTTAGAATCAGAATCATGTTTATTGCCATGTAAGTAAACAGGGTTCACATTACAAGGAATTTGCTGCAGTGGTTGGGTGAAAAGTAGAACATGGAGTAGGTAAGAAGCATGAAGTAAAAAATAAAATGAAATGAAATGGAATAAAATACAATAAAATAGAATAAAACCAGCGTGTTGACCTGTGGGGAACTACGGGTTCTAGATGTGGTAGATAATAAACTTACTTCGGAAACAGTTCATTCCTTTACTTTCTTGGTAAATTTCACTGGCATTTTCAGTTGAATAACCTCTCAGCTGGCATGTGTGTTTCTGCACATGAAATTTGACACCACGCCAATGTGGCCCTATTGTTTATCTGTTGCTAGGTAACCCACTTCAATTCTATGATTCTATGATTCTGGGCAAGACTATTGTAAGGCTATTATATTCCAAAATTACTAATATCGCCCAAAATGTTAGCCCTATCAATTTGCCATTTTCGCTAGTCTCTTCCTTGACCAAAAATACATAAGTATGCCAAACTGCAGCAGTCTGCTCTTTCCGGATTTTGTGTGGTGCCCTAGTCACACAGACAGAGTCCACTTCCCTTTTATAATATAGATAAATAAACAAGCAAGATAGAGAATAAACAAGTAAGATAAAGTTTCAAAATGTACAATACACAGTGTGGACAAAACCAATGGGTTTGAGTGGGGGTATAGCGGTACCGTTTATGCTTCTGTGCAGATAGTGCAAGTAATTAACAGTGCATCTTAATCAGCAGGTGGATAAAGTATCAGTGTAGTGTATTTGGTGTTGGTGTTATTAAGAGTTCAGGAGTTTAACAGCAGGGGGAAAGAAGCTGTCCCTGTGGTGTGAGGTTCTAGTCCAGATGGATCGTAACCTCCTGCCTGAGGGAAGTGGTTCAAAAAGTCCAAAGCTGCTTCTCAGTTAAGACCAGGGGAATGTGGAATTCTTCAACACTGACTTTCAGAGAAAGTTGTTCACTGAAACTAGTAGAAGGATGCTCAGGTGGGTTTACTGTATGTGAGCAGCAGTGGTACTGAGTGTGTGGTGTGAATGTGTTTTATTGATGAATTATTTGACTTTATTGATGGTTAACAGTGGTTTCCTGCTGAAGGCTGGTATCTATATCATAATACTGGAAGGTCTCAGAGCGTGTGTGTATGTGTGTATCAGCACGATTCTGACAATTGTAGATGTTTTTAACTGGCCAATTTGGTACCTACAGTTGAGGAATAGTCCCATCTCTACATTAAATATCTCGGCAAGTTGATAGGACCAATATTTTCAGAGATATTAGTCATTTTGGAATGCAATAGCCTTAAATCACGGAAGCGCAGTAACACACCGCATGATAGGAAATTAACTTAAAAACAGGAATGCCGCATTTACTCCCGACATATCGGTATTAACATTGGGGCCTGCAGCTGTACGGCCTGTACGTACCTCATGTGTACTGAGTGACATCTGAGAGAGAGAGAGAGAGAGAGAGAGAGAGAGAGAGAGATATTGGCCAGATAGATAAGGTACATCCTGGTACTTATGGAGAATTCCCGCCACAGGTCACATACTAGTGGATTCATATTACTGATGCTGGGATAGTAATTTTTGTCTGTATTATGGTATTTTGTATTGTATTTTATTGTGGCGCATTTATCTTTTGTAAGGTTTTATTTTTCTGTTCTAATGTCACTATAACCTGCTGATCTCCCGAGCCCCCCCCCATCCAGGGATGACAATTCTGAATAATAAGCAAAGTAGACATATAGTTTTGGGCTAAAACTTCTCCAAAAGGCATTTGTTTAAGAAGTGGAAAAAAAAAAAAAACTTTTCTAATTGAGACACTAAAATGACGAGTCTTGCCTGAGCTCCAAAATTCAGCCTTTCACCGCTGACATCCGAGCAGCACTGATAAAAAATGACATCAGGCTATTTCCAGACATCTCAATGATCAGGACTCACAGGATTCTCGACAAAGCTTGGTTTAGATAATTGAATCTAATAGCCTTTCAGCGCTTTTTATTGAATATCCATATCTCAACTAAATTATCCTTCTTACTTTCGCTTCTTGTCTCTTACTGTGTCCTCTTACACTCTCAATTTAATGCTTTTTTTTTTTTTACCTTTCTTTGTCAAGGTTCCAATACACTTATGGCTGAGACAGAATTAAACAGCTGAACAAGTGTTCATATCGATCGTGGCATGTCAGACGTGAGGTGTTAGCAGAAGCAGAGGTCAATAGGCTGCCCTTTTTTATTGGTCAATATTTGTTTTTTTATGAAATGCAATGGAAAAGCAGTGTTTCTACAGCAGGTGCTCTGTCAGCTGTGTTTATTCAACCCACATCCTCTCTGTCTTTATCAGTTTTTCTCATAGTGTTGCTGTGGTGTGAGATTTGAGTTTATCCGCAGTTGGTACTTTTTGTTGACTTTTCCATTGCAAATACCTAAGTGATCCAACCCACATTGACCATAAAATACAATCAAAACACTCAGATAATCAAGATTTTTATGCAGCAATATAAGTTAAATTATCAATACACATAGTCCTCTTTTAACACTTATGTGCTGCCCACACAGATGCCTGGTCATATATCTTATAGCATGTTAACTGATCAAATATCTGCTTTAAAAAACAAAACAAAACACTACGGCTGATACCTGATATTGAGGGGGGAAAAAAGTAAGCTGTAAAAAAATGTATCGGCCCAATATATCGACCAGCTGATATATCAGTCTGCCTCTATTTCGTGACAAATGAGAGGCTATACAAATACATAATGAATGGGTAATGCTGAATATTGATATAGGATCCAGAAGTGTTAATATTATACGTAGCCATGGTTTGCAGAAATGTACAATTGCAGCATTTTATTCTGCAAAAGTACTGGTTGAGGAGTTGCTCAGGCATTTAGGACCAGTCAAGGATATAGGGTCGGTTTTGTTTTCTACATTTTTTTTATATTTTGATAAAACATGACCATTGAAATGATATTGTAAAGCAGCTGCACGAAGTCTTTGGCTAAATACGATAATCAAAGTTATGAACCACTCAAGGTGAAATTAGCAGCTTGAGGATTTTCTTTGGATCAGCAGAGATAATAAACGGACAACCGAATATGGCTAATAATCTCCTCAAGTATCTGCCACTCAACACATTTTTCATGGTGTTCAAAAAGCACTGAGGTGCAATACCTATCTCTTCTAAGCTCCTTAAGAGTGTGAATGTGTGCATTTATGTATGGTTTTCTTGTTTTGTGCATCACCTGGAAAGCAAAGTAATGATTCAGAAGAGCCGCCGAAGTGTTATGAGTTAATTTCTTCACACTCCACTTCCCTTATGAACAATCATCAGCACAAAGAAACGCTCAAACACGTGCGCACACACCTGTCGATTGATTGGGTCGGACTTTTTGTTATTCCATGCTGAAGCCACAGTCATTTCACTAGCATTCAGTATTCTGCTCAACTGCTCAGTAGAGAACATTTGATTTTTACAGAGAAAGTGGTTGAATTTAACTCTGTTTAGCTGTCTGTACCACTCAAATAATCCACTGTAGGTCTTCATGTGTCGCTAATATTCTGCAGTTCATCTCTCAACATTAAGCTGGAAACAAGTAAGTCATCTCTATAGAAGGACTAGGGCTGTGCGAACTGGCCTAAAGGTCACATGACAAACTCTGTGATCTGAATCGCAATTTGCTCACCTCTCATAAAACAGGCAAATTACAACCAAACTAAGTTGTGTGTGATGGCTTTGTGTTGTTAAGCGACTTGTTTAACTCATAAAGACCTACTTTTTTGGCAGTTCCTAAGTTAATTTGTCTCTCTATTTAACCTTTCTTAATTGATTTATCACCATTTATTATAATAGTATCCTCCGTATTTTGTGTTTTTTTAAATTGTGAAAATCAGGTATTTTCCTATATTTAATTTACTAATCATGTAGATGTTCAGAAAAGTTCAGATTAAAGTTGAGGGTTATTTTATAAAAAAACAAACAAACAGAAAACTGAAGAAAAAGTGAGTTTTTCAGCAAATACATTGATAACTGAACATAAAACCAAGTGTCTTCATCCACTGTTATTTTTCAAATTCCATGGGTTTTACCAGTGAATCAGTGTTGTAGAAGATGACAGTGTTTCCACGTTCACTACGGAGCCTCTGAAAGGTGGGGTACGAGATCTTAGACAAACGATTCGAGCAGGCTACACTTTGAAAATATACAATTCAAAAGTCCAAACCCCTTTCTTCAGACATCTCCCCGAAGCCGCGCCTCCAGAATACTGGCATGCACATTGCTTGTTCCTAAGGGTTCACGAGCGCTGCACAGCAACAATTCGCCCGGCTCTGGTTCAGGTTCCGGCTCGGGCTCCAACCCGGCTACGGCCTTGGTTCTGGCTCCAGCTCCAACACTGGCTCAGGCTCCTAACCCGGCTCCGGCTCCGACTCCAATCCATGCATACCTCATCCAGTCTCCTCCAACACCCCCGCTCTTACAGAACAGCCCCAGTTCATACCTATCTGGCTAAAGTTACATTTCCTAGTGATTTATGTTAGTAACAAAACAGTTACATCCTAATATTGCAAATATAGCTAGCCAAGCTCTGGGTTCATTTCCTGAACTAGTGCTCCAAGCCTCTGAGAACACATGATTCATGCAGGAGGGGTACGCGGGGAGGGGGGCGGGACAAATGGCAGTTGAGTTTGATAGACTTAGCACCGTTCAATCATTTCGATTGGGCGCTTAAAATGATTGGATGGTGATTTTCCAGTCCTGTCTGTTCCACAGTTGACTAATTTTTTTTTTAATTTTTGTGTTAGAGCATTTAATTAATTGGTTGTAATCGGGGTGTGACGGGGATGTTAAGCAATTTAGTAGAAAATGCTCCAGGAAAACATCTTGCTCCTCACCTTGAACGTCCAAATGGGTCGTACCTGATGAAAAGATGAAAAACTGCATTTTACACCAATTATTTATTATAATTAATGGATCAACAGGGATTAAACATTTTTGGATCAGTAGATGGTTTTGGTCTCCAGTGGCTGTTTGGGTCTTTATGATTAAATAAAGTTATAATGACCACAAATGGGCATTTCTCAGTCTTTGTATTAATATCCAGTCTGGATATATGGGAAGTATTTAGTGTGACCTTCCTAATATGTCTTTAACCCTTTGGTTCAGGCAATTTAATATTTATAGTATTAATTTTCAGAGGTTTTATACCAGGTTTCATTCAACATGTCAGATGTTTCTTCTGTTTGTGCTGCCTCACATTGATATTCTTATTTTTGCCCTCAGGAAATTAAAAAAAAAGCTTTTGCTTCCTCTGTGAGGACATTAAAGAGTTAAAGCAATCAAAGTTTTTTGTAAACAGGCCAGGTGTTGCAGTCACCGGGGCTCTGTCTCTAAATAGAGCTTCACCATTGTTTAGTCGGCCAGTTTCTAAAACAAATCAGAAGAAATCTGATTTAATTCTCTTTCGTTCAACAGAATAAACACTCGGTGTGAGCCAAGTGATGGATGTGTAAGTCATGGAGGGACAAGATGAATATGTAAACATGGAGAACAGACAGAAGATGAATGAATGAGCTCATCAGCTAGGCAGAGTACAAAAAAAGACAAACTTTAATCTAGAGTAACTCCCTATGCCTTTCTCTCATTGTTTACCTTAGCTTTCAACTAGATTGCCTTATATTCCCTTTTGTCCCTATTTGCTGCTTGTGCCAAGACATAGAAGAGGATAGTCTGAGGGTAATCTGGGATTAATAATGCATCCGATTTGTGACTATAGGCCCTATATGATAGCTGTTGAGAGAGAGAAATAACACCAGTGCCACAGGGATCCAGCTCTCTGGCAGCTTGACGTATGGGGAAGGGAGACATAAGAACACAAAGATACAGAGGGGGCACATTAGTTCAGTTGAACTGACAGATCGAAAAGGGATGGGGAGGTAGGAAGAGACACAGAGAGTCGGTCAGTGACAACTTAAGAACTATTTCATGTCTTTAAAGCAGGATGCAGAGGGCTCGCACTGGATTGACAAATCTGTTAGTAATCTTGTCATCTGTCAAAACTGGAGGTTCATTGGAGAAACTCTGCACTTTAGAAATGCCAAGACGCATGCCTGATAAAAAATGAATGAAATAGAGTTGGTTTACTGTGTCTTAACAGACTCGTATTTCTAGAACCGCATTTGAAAAATCAATCTGACAAGACAGATTTATAAGCTTTAACCAAGAATGTGTCTCCATAACTTTGATGATACTCTTTAAGTTAAAGTAACCAAAATACTTGGTTAATGTTACAGGAAAGAGTGTAATTATGGAAAAGACATGATGGTCATTATGGTCAAAAGAAGCCAGTTTTGTCTTCCGTGGACTCGCCTGTCAAACTCTTTAGCCACTAGATGTTGTAAATCACTCACCCCAAAGATTCATTACATTCATTTTTGGCAATAATTTTAAAGGGATTTTATGTAGTGTTGATATTCCAAAACTCCCAACAGCAGAGGGAAGACATGTACCAGAACACACTTAGAGCCAAAACCACCATTAACCAATGCATTAACACACATGTCCACAGACTGTATCACTATTTGAATAAAGCATAAAGCTCATTGTTTACACACACACATCTGAATTACAGGATCATCAAGTTTTCTTCATCAAACAAAAACTCATAGTTGGTCAAAATAACAGTGACTTAATCCTCATCTGCTGCATCAGCTGTTGTTAGTTCTGTTTTTGGACAGAAAACACAGTAAAACCACAAATAATCTTAGTTTTCTGTATGGTTTATGCAGTGTTGTGGTCCCTGGAGAACTGGGTATACTCTCAGTTTTTGCCTTTTAAAAAAAAACATTAGTCCCAAAAAAAAAACGCCCTGTTGTAGAAACAGTGACATGTATGACTACTGTATTTAGTTTAACCAAAAATACGTCAGTAGTATTTGCTCACATTATAAAATTATCATGACTTGATCAGGAGCAGTTTGTAGGTATTAGTGGTCACACTAGCAGCTGCATGAATGTAAATATATTCAACATGTGGCAAACGTAGGATAACATTAGCCTTTCATAACGTTAGCCTACTCACACAGTTTAACTATTGGTGACAAAATGTCTTTTCCTCTAAATGTGCAGTCATATGACCAGTAGTTTAAAACAGTGACTCATTTGGAAACCACCTTAAAACTTACCTCAGTCAGAATTATGTATTCCATGAAAGTAGGTTCTCTCAATATGTGCCATTCACTTGAAAGACATTTATTCTGCCTTACTCGTTTGCATTTCCAATAATTGTGCATCTTTCATCCAGACGTGCAGTGACCTGTCAATCAACTGGGGTGGAATTGGCACCTGAGGTGTCCAATCAGGTTCCACAGGTGGCCAGTGCTAGTTAGCAATATTTTCCTTGGCATGACCCACCCTACTCTGCCTCATCAGTTCTCATGCCTAAAGTTAACCAATCGAATCAGTGAAGGCGGCGAGTACTAGCCAGTTAGAGGCAGAGTAGGGCGGGTCATGGCTTCACCATCCGAGGGGAAAAAAATGGGCAGTTTGGCTGCAGATACTACTGAATGGTGTGCATCAGGGGGATTTAGAAGTAGGTATATGCAATGCTGACTGAAAAATAAGTAGGTATATGGTGTATACTGGCGTATACCCTGGACTACACCACTGGGTTTGTGTTGTCAGTAGTTGAACTGAAGATCTGTTTGGAATCGTCCAAACAAGGTCAGAACTGTCACAGTTTTAACAAATGGTGAACTTAGCAAAGATAATAACATCACATAATAACTTTATACCTCCATAGGCCTCAATATCAAAGTCAGCAGGGGAGAAGAAATGCTAGACTTTCAGCATCAAACGCCATTCTCTTCATTTAGAGCTGTGTCCAATGGTGAAAACAATAACAGTGCTTTAACTTTTATCACTTTGTCACTTTGTTTGGCTGTAAAAGTTGTTTCTTAACGGTTCTCATCCCATCTGGTGGCTTTATGACGTTTTCGTTAAAGGCCCCATGGTGTTAGTTTTCCTCACTATGGGAGACCAGCAGAGTGACCCAGTATTCCCTCTAGTGGTCACATAAATCCCCTGGATCATTGGTATGAATAGATTTAGTGTACATTTCTACACTTTAGTACATTGGCATCGTTGGCATAAAGTCAGCACTCATTCTAAACACAGTAATAATAACTTTAGATCATATCTGAATATTTTAAAGTAGAAATACCTCTAAGCCACTCATTAGTGCAAGTTTCCTTTTATTTTTTTATGAAGCACCCACTGGTCCTTTATGCCCTTACATGACCATGTTACTTTCTATTGAATATGCTCGAAAGATTTAATTATATATAAGGTGCAGTCCACCTGCAGTTTGAAACCGCATACAGAAAAGCTCAAGATTGCTTCAGTTCTTCCCCTTGGGCAACTTAAATGTTAAACTGCACTCTAGTTGAGGCTGTTCTCGTTATGGATGATTCATTCATTTGTATTTTAATAGCTCAATTATTCTTAATGATTTCTTAATTTTTCTGCAGAATTACTCTATTGTTTTTATCACCTTGTTTTCATCCAGATTCTTTTTTTATAATTCCTCTGATTAATTTTTAGGTTTAATTGTTTAATAAATTGCTTTCTTGCTGGTTTTATCTTTATAGTTTCTCGTTGTTTATCAGCTAAATTAGGTCTCTACTTCAGTATATTCTGTTTGTGTGGACGAATTAATGAATGAGGAAACCCAGAGATTCACCTTGACCTTCGTTATAACAGACTTGCGAGTGAAAGAGCTTTTTTTCTCTGCCCTTTGGAAGAGTGTGAGAGGGTGTTTATAGATCAAATGCAAAGCCAGTTTTCACCTCGTGTTATTTATGTGAATATAGTAACAAAACATTTGTCCTCCATATTTGAGTCTGTCTTATATCAAGAGAATCTCAGCTCACAACACAGCATCTTGTAAATTTTTCAGTCAAGTTGAGCTCAGATTGTTTCCATTTGACTGGTTAAAGGACATGGTGTTGTCAGGTGGAATAATTGTCTAAATTATAATGAATATTATCATACCAGGGCGGTACAGTGGTGCATGTTCTCGCTGTGTATGTGGGTTCTCGTCGAGGTAGTTGAGCTTCCTCTGACCATCCAAACACAAGCACCTTAATATGTACCTAATAGGTTAAACGGTCAATCTAAATTATGCATAGGTGTGGATGTGGGTGCAAGCATTCACTGTCATATTCAGCTGTATATGTCTGAATAGGCCCTAGCAAGCCTGCAAACCTCTCAAGGACTAAGCTGTTGAAAACTGAAATGGAAATGGCAAAAAAATTATCACATCCATCTCCCCAAAATGTCATTCCATGAATGCTATGTCCACACTTATAGTTTTTCTAAACAGTCAACAAAACAAAGAACTTCTGCCCACATGACCCTCATTTTATGAAATATCTCTGTATGCAAAAACAATGTTTGGACACACCATGGTTTCTGACTGACTTTACTGCATAGATAAACTGGACATAGAAGATGCAAATGCTTTGATCTGTCATGAAGGTGAGCAGCGATAACAAGTTAAGTAATAACTTTGGGTCATTGAAGTGTATACTCGACACTTTATTTTTCCAAAATGCCTGTCCAGTCTGTCTCTGTGCTGTCCTTGATTATAATGTAGGTCATACACTGATTTAAACAGCTGGATTTGATGGTTTAGGTACATCTTCATGACACAAAGTATTAACAGGGGAGCAGCCGTGGCTGAGAAGGTCCCCATACTGACAGAGAAATTGTTGACTGATGTGCCCTTAAGCAGGAAACTTAACCGCCCAGGTGTTTGACATTGCAGCCCATTGTTCCTATAGTGTGTGGTGTGTTCCTGCATGTTCAGCTAGTAATGAGTTAAATGCAGAGGGTCACTTTCAGTGCATGTAAATACTGTATATACTGACAAATAGATTCATAATTCTTGATTCTTAACAGATCATCCCTTACATCACTGTCCACATGGATACATACAAACCTGTGTGTATCTGTGTTTAAAAATATCAGTTTTTGGATCTAAAATGCTGTTAATGTGTGGGATGAGAGCCCCAAAGGTAGAGAAAGAAATATCAGTTTTGCAAAATATCCACATCAGTGTGGACAAGGAATATGTTAGGACAAAACACAAAGCAAAGTGTTGAAACAAAATTATGATTAATATATTCTCTAAGCATTCATCAGGTTGCCACCAACACTTTTTAATGTTGGGTCAGGGTGACATGAGATCCACTTTAGACTGTGTTTAGATTCTCTTTCAAATGTAGCCTCATAACATGCGTAATGGACTTGCATAACTAGGTGAGGGTTAGTTAGGTTAATGGTTCTTAAAAAGAAAACAAAACAGGAAGATCAATATGCTCTAGCCACTTTTACACAGAGATCCTGGAAAAAAGGTGAGATGGTGTAACAGAGGAGTAGAGTAGAGTAGAGTAGAGTAACAGAGGTGAGACAGGTTGGACTTTTACACCACAGACCTGTGTTCCGGAATCAAAGGGGCGGTGATGCAGTGCAGCATTTAGTCTGATGTGTAACTTGCGTGTTGGAAATACCCCAAGCATAGCAGTGTTGTTAACCTCTCCAGAGTCGGCCGGTCTTTCACCGTTCCACAAATGTTAGCTTGGATAGAGTCCTGCGCCCGAAGTGACAACAGCTTACGGATCTCGGCGTCTCCCCAGAATGAGAGGTTTTCCTTTTACATAGGGTTCTGGAATCATGATTCCACCTTTATCTATTACAGTGTTTCTCAAACTGTGGGGCTGTCCCCCTAGGGGGGGCGCAAAGGCTTGCCAGGGGGGGCATGGGATCTCTCCTTGGTGTTTTTTTTTTTTTTTGTCACCCTTTAGGTTAGAACATGTAGCAGGTGATACTAATGTTTTAACGTTGGAACACCCCGGACTCATTTTAGCGATGTACAACAAACAAATCTACCGCCATGGTGGTCTGTCACTAGACTGGACAAAGAGTTTAGGTTTGGAGAATGGACAAGGATTGGACTGGAAAAGAAAAAATGTGCAATGTCTCTGTTTTTGCACAGTTTGTACAGTTTGCACTGTAATGTACTGAGATGTGCAATGTAAATGGGCTCATTGCAGCCACTGATATTGTTAAAGTGTTCATCTTTGTTACCAAAATGTGTTTGTTCTAAAAAAAAGTAACTTTACTGTCATAGTTGTAAGATAATTGCACATTTCCTATTTTTATTTGGAAAATATTGTCTCAGGGAGCAGTCTTGTTGACTTTATTTGTATTATTCAAGCAAAAATCTAAGTTATTTTTAATTTGCACAACTAATTATTCAAGGAAAAGGATTGTTACAATATTGATGTTTCTTTCAATAAAAGTTGTAATTGGATTACTGTTACAATGTTGTGGTTTGAGGGGGGCCTGGAGATTTTTTGTGTACCAAAGGGGGCCTGAAAGAAAAAGACTGAGAACCACTGATCTATTACTACCTCCAGAAGCGTTAGAGGTGGGACCAAATGATCCCACCATTTTGTTTACACTGACGACGTTCCGGAATAAAGGTGATATTCCTGGAACAGAAGTGCTGTGTAAAAGGGGTTTATGATTACATTATTTAGACTCATAATAATTTTGTGCTCTTGCTCATAGATGCAAGAAAACAAGGGCCAACAATTGATGGAGTAAGTTCAAGCACTAAGTGAAGCGGTTCACTCCATTACAAGGCCACTCAAACCAAAGGCAATTTAAAGAACACTCCAAAGGTTACACAGTGCATTTTTGGCTGAAGTCCTAGTCCTAAATCTCAAAGGACCAGGAGCAACTGAAATACAACTCTTTCAAATAAACTAAAAGTGTGCGTATGTGCATTCAAGAGTTGTTTTGTAGACTTAAAAAGTGGGTTTTCAGCTTGTGGTAAAAAATGGTTAGTGCTGTCCTGACTTCAGCGAGGAGTTCATTCAAATACTTTACGGGCCAAATAGAAAAGAGCTTTGTCTGAAGAAAGCGACTGCAAGGTGTTTTGAGGTGACAGGGCGGACGTTCGCCCAGAACCAGAGACATTCAAGGGTGAAACATGACTCAGGGAAGTAAGTAGCTTCTTTAACAGTTCAATAGGACAGCACCAGTGATTTAAAGAGGTTGTGAGTAGCAAAGGAATCTATTGTGGGGAAAAAAAAAAAAAAGAAGCAGAGTTGTCTGGGTTTAACAACAGATACCAACATGGAGCACTGGTCAGCTGGACAGGACTGTTATTTCTCCAAGAGATAGAGAAGCTGTTGTACCAATGATTCTCAAACTGGGAGGAAACAGCCATGAGATTTGGAGATAAGTAGGCAAGACAGCCCTACAGGAAAAAAATAATAATAATAACAACTAATATTTTTGTCCCTTTTACGTTCTAATGGCCAGGGAGTTGGCCACTTCCTGTTCATGTAAATACAATATTCAAATATATATATTTATATATGTGTGTGCGTGTGTGTGTATGAG
>JAPQRP010000020.1:12388990-12404906 GCA_037367295.1 Apogon hyalosoma
ATATAAAACATATCTATACCCCAAATGGTTCAAAAACAACTTGCACTTCTGTAACATTTTAAGCATTACAGGCAAAAAAGAATGGCAGAAAATTTAAAGTGTTTTGCTTGGTTAGATTAGAACTAAAGAAAAAATATTGGCTCTGAAGAAAGATGCAGGAAAAAAAGGAAAGACTTAAGACAATGATTATCACAAGCAATACAAAGCACCATTTAGGACTGATATAGTAAAAGCAGGTGTGAATGTGCGAGTGATTGGGTGTTTGTCTCTATATGTCAGCCCTGCGATGAACTGCTGACATGTCCAGGGTGTGCCCCGCCTTCGCCTGTAAAGTAGCTGGGATAGGCTCCAGCGACCCCGTGACCCTAGTGAGGATAAAGTGGGTTCAGATAATGAATGAATGAATAATAAAAGTAATAATAAGTAGGAGTTTTGTGAGTGGTCTCGCTATTAAAACACCCTTTTCCTCAGCTGGGACAATTTTTTTTTTTTTTTTTTATCTTTTTATCTTATTAGTGGCTAAATATTAGCCAGTATACAGTATATTAAGGCAAATTAGATGTATGTTCTTAAAATGAGATTAGGCTTCTAATGAAAAAACATTCTTCATAGGATTAATTTCCCAGAAACAAGGCTTTGTTACATTGTTGAAATTGCTTTTTGTCGCGGGACCCCAGACTGACCCAAAGGGATGTTAAAGAGTTATTTTACAAACATTTTCCTGGAAACAAATTACAAAAATAGACGTGCTTAGTAAATATTGGGTGATTTACACAGGATCATGTTTTGACAATGCCAGTTTAGAGACTGCACAATACGAGACAGAAAAATCCAGCTATGGAAATCACTCCCTTCAGTGTTTGGTATTTATGTCATTGGTTTAAATGTCATTGCAAATATGAGTGTCTTCTATTCACTGATTAGGATGTTACATTCTGAAGACAAAGAGAGCAAAACCAGCTCAAACTAGACATGTATAAGCTGATTTTCATAAAAGAACAACTTGATCCGGGGGCAAACTTGGAATAGCTAGATCTAACCTGAACAGACCTGAGGAGAATAACTAGACTCCAAAAATGCAACTGTTCCAAACAGACCCAAAAAGAGACACAGTAAATACAAACACTAGCAACAGTATAATGCTCTGTTAATTTGATCTGTTAACCGGGAGCTGCAGTGGAGAGCAGCAGCAGTATAATAAGCTAATAATGATGTTCTCAGAATTAACGTTAAGAGACACAGAAACTGAAATAATTTGTTTTATATGCTTCAGAAGCAAATTTGCATAGTAATTTGAAGTCGTATTTCCGCCACCTGCTCCAATAATAATAAAAATGTTCTGTAGCCTGTAAATATGAGCAGGAATATTATTATCTAACCTGTTTTATACGTGGAAATCAAATTTGTGCAAAGCTGCACATACTGTATTTACGCACATATCCAAGGTTTACAGCAGTGAAACCAGATTCAACCTGACTTGGCTGAGTATTTGTGGACCTGGAAAGGCTCAAAAATAGTCAAGTATGAATGAGAGGATTTGAGTTGATTGCAAAATTGACTCTGTGTTGGCATAACTTTGAAGTGGCAGCAGTTCAGGACACATGCCGAGGACCGAGAGCAACTACGCAACAGCTTTGTGTTTGAGGGCTGCTTAAGGCTTGTGTGTTCACCGTGGACAATAACCCCAGCATCTGCTCTCATCCCCTGCATAACCGCCTCTGGATACAGCTTCAAAGTGAAGCACATGTGTTTAGTGTCAGGCTGAGGGCTGGCATGGGGTGAAAAGACATGAATGACAGTCCACAGAGAAGGAGGAGAAAGAGGAGGGGGGTGACTGATGGATGGAGAGGAAGGAGGAGAAAGGCACAGTGTGAGAAACCTGAACAGCAGGAATGAACAGGAAGAGAGCAGTAACAGAGAAAACAGAAGGGCTGCTGCATAAATACATAGACTATCACTGCACCAAATCAGAGTGTCAGAGTTTGTGGAGATTTCTGAGCTAAGGGTGAAAAGAGACAGGATAGAGGAGGAAGATACTGAATAAAGGAGAAATGAGTGAGAGAGAAGCTCAAGAACGGGAAAAGTAAAGATGAGGAGCAAGGACGGTTAAACAGACTGGATGACCTGTTTGCTTTTTGTTGGCAAGAAGAAAGAGAAATAAATCATGTAAGAAATCAATGTTAGTGTTAGGGCATACATGTGAACCATCCTTGCAATTTTACTCACTGCTAATGACAGAAAATGATTGAGTAGAATCTTTGCTTCTGGCCTGACACTGCAGTTACAGCTCTGTATGAGCAAAGAGTCCATAGTACTCACTTAATTGAACACTACTTCAGCAACTACATAATTAATGTTAATAATTATGCCCACATAAATATCATGTGGCTGGAATTAAAGGGGACTCTGAGCATTTTCCTCAGCCTGCAAGACTCCTGTGTATTTGTCTTTTTTACTTAAATATTCCACAACAACATTGTAGTTGATATCTTACATTTGGGCCCTTTATCAAACCCACGAGTAGCATTAAAAGGGTGATTTAGAATTTTATACACTTAAGTTTGTGTGTGTCAGAGTGGGCAGAGAAAACAAAGATTGGAAAATCAAATCAAATTTTATTTATATAGTGCCAAATCATAACAGAAGTTATCTCATGACACTTTACATATAGAGCCGAACGAAACCAGACACTGTCAAACCCCAAATTTTGTATATCTACTGTAATGAACTTATATCTGCACGTGTTTATACCTGGAGCATCAACTACAGGTCATAGAGGTGTATAAGAGGGTGCTTGCACTGCAAAAATCCAAATCTTACCAAGTGTAGTTTTCTCATTTCTAGTCAAAATATCTCATCACACTTAAAATAAGACATAATCGCCTAAAGAGTAACTTTCCAGTGAGATATAAAAACTTATTTTTAGACAATAGATCTTGAAAATCGGATTTCAAGAAATCTCACTAAGATCATTTTCACTTGTTCTATTGGCAGATTTTATTGCTTGAATTAAGCAAAAAACTTTTGAATTAAGCAAAAAAAATCTACCAATAGAACCAAGAGAAATTTATCTTGGTAAGATTTCTTGAAATAAGACTTTCAAGATCTATTGTATAAAAACAAGTTCTTATATCTCACTGGAAAGTTACTCTTTAGGTGATTCTGTTTTATTTTAAGTGTGATGAGATATTTGGACTAGAAATGAGAAAAAATACACTTGGTAAGGTTTACCTGGAGCATCAAATACAGGTCACAGAGGTGTATAAGAGGGTGCTTGCACTGCAAAAATCCAAATCTTACCAAGTATATTGTGTCTAATTTCTAGTCAAAATATCTCATCACACTTAAAATAAGACATAATCACCTAAAGAGTAACTTTCCATTGAGATATAAAAACGTATTTATAGACAACAGATCTTGAAAATCTTATTTCAAGAAATCTTACCAAGATAATTTTCACTTGTTCCATTGGCAGATTTTTTTTTGTTTAATTCATGATTTTTTTATTTTTTTTTGCTTAATTCAAGCAAAAAAATCCGCCAGTGGAACAAGTGAAAATTATCTTGGTAAGATTTCTTGAAATAAGATTTTCAAGATCTGTTGTCCAAAAATAAGTTCTTATATCTCACTGAAAAGTTACTCTTGATGTGATTGTCTTATTTTAAGTGTGATGAGATATTTGGACTAGAAATGAGAAAAATACACTTGGTAAGATTTTGACTTTTTCCGGTGTAGGATCCAAGAAAAGAATTTGTTTGAGGTGCTCTTTGGAAAAGGGATTCATAAAGTAGAATAACAGGAAGAAAACTCCAAGGCACTCTCTTTAAGCATTTAAAAGCCTTCATTCTCACGGCACGGTTATGTGTAGACCTAAAAAACACTTCAACGCATTTTGGCTTCAAGGCTTCATGTAAAAAAAAACAAACTTCCTGATAAAGGCTTGAAGCTGAAATGCTTTGAAGTGTTTTTTAGGTCTACACACATGACCATGATGTGAGAATAAAGGTATTTTAATGCTTAAAGAGAGTACCTTGGCATTTTCTTCCTGTTTTTCTAAAATCTATAAATAAATGACTTTACAAACTCAAATTAGTACTATTAAAGTTGACCAACTACTAAGGTGACTAAACTTATTGTTACTGCTCAACTTGATGACAGACCAAAGTTTCTACATCTGCTACATCCAAATGTTCACGGTGTGAGGTTAAAGCCTGCCAGACACAGTGGTTTGTCTGACCAATTAGACCAGTTTGTATGTTTTTATGTTCTAGTACAGGGGTGTCAAACTCATTTTAGATCAGGGGCCACATACAGCCCAATATGATCTCAAGTGGGTCAGGCCAGTAAAATAATAACAGTGAAAAAAAGTACAATTTAAGTAAAAGTTACACAGTGAAAATGTTTACATCTACAAAGTTGTCTTAAAAATATGAACATGGACAACTTGAAATGTCAAAAGAAAAATAAGTGCAAGTTTAACAATATTATGCCTCAGCTCATCATTTATACATGTGCATTACAGTTTACAGATCACAGTGGATCTACAAATACACAAAACATTTAGTAACAGACATTATATTGTCAAAATGGCACTTTCTCTTAAGACATTTCAGGTTGTTCATATTTGTTGAGGTTATTCACATTTTTTTGTGTAAGGATAGTTTGTAAATGTAAATATCTTTATATAATTATACTTTTTTACACTAAAACAAAGAGAAGAATTTGGGGTTGTCATTATTTATATGTTATTATGAGACTATTTCACTGGTCTGACCCACTTCAGATCTAATTAGTTTGTATGTGGAATGTGGAATCTGAACTAAAATGAGTTTGACACCAATGTTTGTTAATATCGTCAGTCTAATTTTTGCATTTCATAAATTAATCCCACAGGCTGTATTGGACCCTTTGGTGGGTCGGTTTTGGCCCATGGGCCGTATGTTTGACACCAGTGTTCTAGTATGTACAGAGATATGTTATAAAAGGAAGGCTTTAAACGAAGGGGTTAGCCTAAGTAAACATTAAAAAAACAAAAAAAAACAAATAAAAAACCATCCATACTAGAGTGGACAGGGCGTCAACCCACGTTATTCACTAAATGCTGCTGAAAAACTTTTATTAATGGAGAATGATTTGTTATGAACCAATTATTGCTTATTGCTTGCTTGTGTTTGTTTTGTGAAATAGTGCCAGGTAGTAACCACTTTATAAAGGCAACAAGAGGCTGTAGTTTTCCTAAAATCACTGTAAACCACAGCCTCTTGGGGTTTATTACTTTAGTAAACCACTATTACAAACACATGCTACTGGAGTCTTTTTGTATTAGAACTCAACAACCTGTAACTGGGGTGGTCCCTGTTGTTTCAACCATTAAATGTCTCGTTAATGAGGAAATAATGATGGGACCTTCACAAATAAACATTTGCAAAAGTAAATCCCAAAGTATTTCCTTTATGCTAATACCCGAGCATCAGTTGAAGATTGCTTTCATGTCTCCTCCAAGGCTACTTTTTCTCCTGGAGTTAGTTTATCTCATTGTTTCTTGATTCAGCGATCTGACCTTTTTCAGGATATTAATATTTGTTTCTGGAAGATGGAAAAAGCAAAAAAAAATACATGTCAAAGGAATAAATGAGTTCAGGGGGAAAGCTGGCTTCGTTGGAAATCTCTTCTCTTTAATTTATTCTTGTCCTCTTTATACTGTATGATTTATTTTACCTATTTCCCCTATATTTATACTATAGAATATGCCTATTTTTTACCATCATATTTATCCTAATTATACTATTGCTCAGTATGTGTTAAAGAGTCCTCATACTCATCTGCAAATTTTAATTTTAATTGGTTGATTAAAAACATTTTCAGTCCATAAACATTGATGCTCCTGCAGATTAAATGTAAGTTTTGCAGCTTCAGTGGTCTTCATTTATTCTAATATACACATTTTACACACAATGCTCACAGACTACTGACAGACCACTAAGGCAGATATTAACAGTGCTGAAAGCTACGGCACAGACTTATGTTTACACCGTTGACTGAGCTCTAATTTGTTGTTCATCATTATCATTTTTTCATCTAAATCATTATGTTCTCAGAGTACAAGGTGACATTACATAATTGCTTATTTTTTTCCAAACAACATTCATTTTCATTTGAGTTATTTGTTTATTTCTTAGGGACAAGGCAGTCAACAAGTGAAATCATCTTGTCTATGAACATTTTCTAGCCCGGATCCTTGCTGGCTTTTGCATAAACAGTTGAATACACACATTATCACAACGCACACTTTACAGTCGTTCAAACACAGTATATTACAGCTAGGGCTGCAACTAGCGGTAATTTTAATGATCGATTAATCTGTAGATTATTTTAATAACTAATCAATTCATCGGATAAACACAAAAGACTTCATTCTCAAAGATCGGTGTTTAACCCAAAGCAGTACAGGCTGCAGGCAAGTCACTAATGATTACATCCCCACAATGGCTTCGTGTTAGCGAGCACTAGCCCGCTGCCTAGCCTTGTTATGGCTAAAGACTAGCAAGCTATAGTCTTCAACCAGCTCCATTTACAGGCTCAAACTAGCGTTGTATGTATTAGTTCCAGTCAATGATATGTAACGTTAGTCTGGTGGCCTGATAAACGAAGATGAATGAAAACGTCAAAATTACGACAATAGTGTCTAACTAGCTAGCGGGCTAAAGTAATCACAGCACGTAGGCTATCTTAAGTTAGGTTTACATTATGTTCCCAGTGGCCGCAGCAGCTCCATTTGCCAGAAACGCAGTGCACCGTGGGATTTTGGCCATTTTTTTTCTCCATATTCAAGTTTTGTTACATAAACAGCGCACTGTGTTTGGGCCAAATGGGGCTGCTGTGGCCTCCAGGAACATAATGTAAACCTAGCTTAAGATAGCATATGTGTCGTGGTTACTTTAGCCCGCTAGCTAGTTAGACACGGTTGTCGTAGTTATAACGTTCTCATTCATCTCCGTTTATCAGGCCGCCAGACTAACATTACATAATACACCTAGCTTTAAAAATCTGGCCTGGCATCCAAAGCCTCAGCCATGCTGCTCTGTGTTTTCCTCTGTTACATTACACAGTGTGCCTTAATACTAACATGCTCAAGACCCAACGAATCCACTGGCGAATTTGTCGCCAACTCTTTTAAGAACTGATATAATCGATTTGTTGTTGCAACACTAATTACAGCTATAATATTGGCTTAGCTGTATTTTCCCTTTATGATGATTTTCAATGGATGTAAAGAAATGTGCTCTGTTCCCATATGTTGTACTATCCATTAATATTCATTCTTAATTTAGGTATTTAATATAAGTACATAATGGGATCTCTAACAAATATGAATGGGTTCACAACACACAATTTCTTCTTTTTTTGTCACATTTCTGAAGCGGCATCATGTTTTCATTGACTTCTAGCAATTACACACAAGCTTCACCACCGATGGTACTATTGTAGCTGTAAAGGTCAGTAAATATGGAGCACAGAATACTTGTGGCATTTTCTGACTAGTCGCTATGGAAACCGCTATGGCTTTAAATGAAGCTGAAGCAGCATATTTTAATTGAAAATAATATAATAATAATAATAATGATAATAAATCACGCAGTGGGAACACACAGACAGCATCCAAACGTCACTACCGCATAGAATGTTTTTCTGACACCAAAACCAAAAACCTTTCTAGGCTACAGCCAAGTTCCAGCATCTCAGACGCTGCCAAAAGTGCTTTGAATGCAATAAAACACCCAGATGCAACTAATAAGCTATATTTCTCTTCTTGTCCCGAGTCTGAGGTCACATGCAGGACTGTTGAGATGCAGAAGTGACTGTGCGCTCAGCAGGACTGCAGGCTGGTCCAGAATGTTTAACCAGGCCAAGAAAGGATTTTGTCCTTTGGATGAGACTTGATTTTTTTTTTCTTTTTTTTTTCTGGCTTTTAGGCCATGCTGCATCTGTTCTGCTCATTGAGCTGAGGATGAGTGGTGTTTGGAGCCTGGTCCTCAGTGCTCTGCTCCTCTCTACTGTGACAAGGAAGTCAAAAAAGGCAGAAGTCACCTCAGATGTTTACACTTGACCTGCCTTTTCAGAACAGGGCAGACGGAGTGAGACGGGAGATAAGCAGTCACATCCACCTGTACACACCTTAGAGTGAAGGAAAAACTAACACTACATTGTTTTAAGACAAAAACATGGACAGGCGTCTGGGTAGACTCATAGGGATTGTGTAACAGGTGTTTCATGTGACACTGGATGAATAAATGACACCATATTTCTTTGTTCATTGTGTATTTTATCACAAAAACATATTTTTGAGGCAAAACTATACCCAAATCTGACTCCAGACGAAAAAAAATTACTTTCTCGTGGAATATTTTTGTTGCCTCATGAGAACTGATATGTTACTTTTCAGACTTGGAATACACTGAGTTCTCTAAAAGAAAAACAAGTACAGCCCACTCAAAAGTTAGGAAGACAGCACAGCAGAGATAGGACAGCTGGTTTGTCAAATCTGAAGGCTCGGCTTTAAAATGTCACTTCCTAAAGAATGTGCTTTGAGTCCAAGATAATTTACTGAATACATTCTACATTGAATGCCATCTGAAATATTTGGAATAAATGTCAGTAAGTTCATACATTAACTTTAGGATGTGGATTAAACCATACCTCACTAGACACTTTACCATTGGCCTTAATTTTGCTGTTTGTTTTTTTTGTGTGTGTGTTCTCAAATGAAGTTGGATGTTGTCATTTCACTATCTGTAGTCTTTCTCAGGTTTTACATGTTAACAGTTGACGGTACTAAACCAAACATCATAACAGAGGGAATCATGCTGCCTGTCTGCAGCCAAGTGGCAACTTTTAACACAAGTTTAATTGTTTGTGTTGGGTACAATATCGAGTATTTCAGAGTCAACAGATCAGCGGCAGCTGGTGCTAAACAACACTGGGCAGATGCAAGAGAATGTGAGCACCACAGTTATCAGTTTCTGGACTGACTTATGTATGACTAATGTTTCACTCTGACGGTAATTCTTGTTTTGTTAAAGTTCCAATCCAGGCATTTACAACTAGTTAATATTCTATTCCATGCCCTGAAAGCATGTTATTTACTTATACAAGAGGACTTGCTATCCTAACGAAAATCATCCAATCACATATGGACATGAAAACAAAAACGACAAGTCTGATTGGCTGTAGGGCGACAGTTAACACTCAGCTGTTATTCTTTCATCCTCTAAGAGCACAGCTTCATATGTTGAACCCAGACATGAATTAAATACAGTTAAAAATTATTTCAATAAAAGTGCATAACTCATGATGGATATTATATTGTAATCATTTTCACCCTTCGGCTATCAGACACAGGGGTATTGTCAAACCCTGCGGTGTCTGTTTGTGCGTCCATAAGTACTGATAAAATTACTCTTCACCAAATTGTCTGATATTCTTCATGTGTCAAATTTGAACGGCAGTGTTAACCTATATTTTTCAGGTTTCTTAGGGTCATTGCGTTGTCATGGGGGCAGATACAAGAAGCAGGGGTTTAGGTGCAGCCACGGCAGTCATCAGTGTTAAGGGGTCATGGAGGGGTCATTATAATGTTGAATGATTTGTAAAATGTGTGTATTTTTTCTTTCTTTCAAAGTGACTTATTGCTACCATTAACATACAGGTCTTCTTCAAGTAATTTTTTTTCTTTTTTTTCTGCAACAAATAAAACAACAGAATTAATGAAATGAACTGAAAACCATTCTACTTATGTTGACAAAAAACATTACATCTATTAAATGCCAAATGAGTTAATTTTCTTCAGACTTCAGTAGGGTTGAGTATCAAGATACTGGTTCCAAGGACTGTGGATTCAATAAGGCATGGACTTTAATTCCAACTCTTTCTAATCGTTTTATGAATGTAATTTAAGACATTTATTTCACATCCTGTCACACTTGAGCTGGACTTTGTGAAGTGAATTTAGAATACTATATAATGTCTGGTGTTGGCAGGTGTTTTTTTTACAGCAGCTTTACAGCATTTAAACCAACTCTAATGACATTACACTGAAGTTCAGAACTTGAGTGTTTTTTGCACAAGCATTAATGGGCTCCACATTCATTATTTTCTTTTTTTTTTTGTCTTCAACTAATTATGAGTGGGTAGTGTCCTTGCACCCACTGTGGACCAGCCACCACTGCAACAGATAAAAGTCCTAGTGAAGTCAAGTTACCTGTGGTGAATCAAGTTGCCATTAACAAACTATTACCATTGTTTGCATAAAATACCAACAGAGGGATTTAATTTCCTTATTTTAAGAATGAAACCACTTGCTTAAAAATATTACAGTAATTGTGTTTTTGCTATGTAGCTTTTTTTTACTTTTACGGCCTGTTGTGACCTTTCAGTGGCAAGACTTATTCTAACTCTAAGAAAGCCTAGCAGAATTTTCTAACTTATTGGGAGGTCTGTGTTTTCTTTTTAAGAATATTTGGCTTCTCTCTAATATGGGTCTTTCTGAACTATGACCTCGTTTTTTTAATACGTGAGAAATGATTGTTGTAATAAAACTAACGATAGAATACAAAGTTTCAATGCTGTGTCCTCTCTTTTTGTCCTTTCTCGCCCAGAGTCAGGCCATGAGGATTGTCCGGACAGTCGGCCAGGCGTTCGAGGTTTGTCATAAACTGAGCTTGCAGCACACGCAGCAGAGCGCAGATGGACAGGAGGACTGTCACAGCGAAAAGAACGACTCATCCGTCACAGGTACAAAAGAAGTACACACATACACAAAACAACATGAGCCTGTCTCTCACTCAGCATCACTTTCTTTCTCTTCGGGATTGTTTGCAAAAAGTGTCCTCAAGGATTTTTGAAGGTACTCGTACTTGTTAGCACTCCTGTCATCAGCAGATGTAGTGATATGACTCTCACTTGTACAATCTGTGAGAAGGTGACATTAGGCTGAACATCTGCAGAGTGCCAAATGAATAGTGTGAATGCGAGCGCTGCATTTTAACTCAAAGTTGTTGAAAGGGGAGAAATTAATCTGTCACAGCCTTGTAGAATCTCCTCCAAGGTATGCAAAGTGAAGTCAGTGACAAATGAAAGAATGCAAAATGATTATGAAATCTCTTTCTCTCCGGTGGAATATATATTTTTTCTTTTTTGTGTTGTTGGTGTAAAACAATATAATTTTTTGTTCTTTAATTACACACTGAAAGCCATTTCAGACTGGAGAAATTAAGGGGTATTTCTGTGGAAAACAGAGAGTTTGTAAATGTGCCATATCAGACAAACATACTGTAGCAGAATGTGTTGGTTACAGCAATGTCACTGAACATTTTCAAACCAAAGAAACAGCAGGTAATTCCACAAATGTGAACAGAGATGCAACAGAAAAATAGACTGGCACACAGCCGTGTGTGGGTGTGAGTGGGTGCTGATGTAGCAGTACAGTGGTCAGCACGCTGATGGTGTGGGCAGATGGTTTGTCTGAAATAAAATAAACAGACAGAGAGAAAACTGCAGGGATGACTGCATCAGTAGTGGAAGAAGTATTCAGATTCACACTCAGTGTAAGTAAACATTCAGTTTTGTAAACCTTACTCTAAAATTATAATAAGATTAAAAGAATCATCAGCAAAGCATAAAAACTTCTCATGAGCTCAGAAGAAACAGCCCCATTTTCAGCTTTGTGACGATGCATTTTCCAATAGAACACTTCATCTTTCCATTTTCAGTTTATCACAAACATTCTAGATCAACACATTCGGTTGTCACTTGACAGGAGAGGGCTGAAGAATTATAGGGATGGAAAATAATTAAAGCTGTCAGACAAGTTTAGTGAAGCAAAAAGTGTAATATAGTTCTGAGATGCATGGGGTTATAAGTCTAAAGCTGAAAAAATGTAAAATGTTGAAGAACAAGTGGCTCAAACACATTACTTGAGTAAAAGTACTTGGTTACACTGTGCAAACTGCAGAACATACCACCTACCGCTTTAAAAAGACAGCATATACAAACCAATAGAGATGGTATTTCTAGGTCACAGAATTAACCTAAAATGACACCAGGTCGCATCATCAAGGCCATGACAGAATGTTTATATTAATTAAATGAGTGCATTACTCAGTGCGCACAAACACCTACACAGTTCTCACAGCCGTATGTCCTCACATGGCACAAACAGATTGTACTGCACCTGCATTTGACACACTCATTGCACCATCGCCTGCATTGTGCCCAAGTTGGCAGGCAGGGGGGGTGGGGTGTGGGGGGGTGCTGGAGCGAATGTCACGGATGAGTCAACCCAAAGAAAGAAGGCCGTGCACAACAGCACTGGTGGGCTGAGCTACTTTTATCCGTTGCCTCGTGCCTGGATGCGACAGGCTTCACTAGAGCCCGGGGACACGTGGCTCTGAGTGGGGTCTGCAGGGACACGTATGGAGATCCACCAGCTGGACGAGTCTGCAAACACAAGAGGCCACGGAAGAGCTCTTTGATACCACCGTTCCAGTCATTACAGAGGCTTGGCTGGTTGTCCTTCCCACCCTGCTATGTGAGCGCCGGGCCTGGAGTATGTTATCGCTAACAGCTCTTCCAGCCCTCCAGAGACAAGCTCCTTTTAACACGCTAGTGAGCCCACAGATCACCCACACGCTATAAATGTACATCAACACATAGTAACAGGACACCACACACATACAAGCCACACACTCACTGTCATGGCGTGTTAGGCAACACAAGAGCTGTCACGCACAGCCAATGAGCTTATCTGAGGAACTAATTATCATGGCAATGAAAAGGAGACGGGAGAGAGGCGTTGGAGATAGCGGATTAGAGAAACGGAACACGGGAAGAAAGCACGGTTAATGGAGGAGAGGATATTAGACGAAAAGGGAACAAGGAAAGTTGGAATCATGAAACTGGATCAGGGAAGAGAGACAGGGATTGAAAAGTCAGTTGAGGAGGGAAGAGTCTGGAAATAAAAGAGCAGAAAGTCTCGACTAAATTCTGCTTTTGTTTCAGCACAGTTGTACAAAATGCTGCGATATGGATGATTCTATGAAATCCCCCCCAGGATGTACCTAATGATGTCCTCAGATAAATGCAAAAAAAATGATGCTCTTGCTCTGAGCCATCCCAAAATTAATTACTTTTTAATAAAATATTGGGGCCAAAAATAGGACCAACATTGGGACATGAAAAGCTGCCTAGGTGTCAGTGCATTTGATCTGGAACACACAGCTTGAAATGGTCTCATATAACACTATAAATACAGACACTGTGTTAAATTGATGATCCTAGTGGTTTTTCTAATCCAGAATTGTGGGTTTTTCATGAATGAGTAGTCTCATTCCAGGTTTCATGTGTAACCCATCGCGTCCACTTGTGTTACATGCGGAACCTGCCCATTTAAACACAAATAAATCGCGAGTGATTTTGCAACATTTTTGTTAAACACTCTGCCTTGCATAATTAGTTTGATTTCCAAAATGTACCTGAAAGAATAAAGAGATATTTAAAAAAAAAATAGTAGTGTGGAATTTTTGTGTCCTTTTTACCGTGTTGCATGTATTTTTGTATTAAAAAATAATATAAAAATGTGCTTTATCTGAAAAATAGTTTCTCTTTTATCTCAGTAAATATTTATTTTTAAAATAGACCCAAAGTGCTTCCAAACTTGCGTCATAACATTAGCCTACATCTGGTTTGAATTTTTAGCCCTTATGTCCTGTTTTTAGGGACCAGTTTCATAGAAGAACCCACATACGAGCAGCTGCATAAGGAGCAGCTTTAATTTGTCAAAGTGATAAAATCCATTCAGCAGGAAAGAGTTCAGAGCTGCTCAACAGTACATCAGTGTAGTTAACATTCAGTAAATACTTGCAGTTCCACCGGTTTGATTTTTTTTTGTATTTCTTATCTAACTTCATTTTCCACATACACACATGACAAATTATTTGTGGTTCACATTTGTGATTGAGGCTCCTTGAGGTTAAGTACCCACTTTGGAGCTCCATTAAACTACATGCATTCAAGGTCTTTTTCTTTGTGCATTCTCACTGCCACTTGTAACAGTAGCTGGTTGTATTTATAACAAAATGCTAGCAATTTTTTTATTTATTTTTATTTCATTGGTTTATTTGACAGGGACACTGCACATTAATCAACAGGGCTGTAAATGTGCCAGAATAAGCCAAAAACCTATTTTTCATCTGTTGTCCCTGGATAGATTGCACTGTTACCCTAAAAAACACTGGACGATTATATTTACAAATGCATTGTTCATTTCTAAGCAAATAACAATAAAAGATCAATATTGTTATTATTTTAAACATTATGTATATAATCCCTATGCTATATTGTGTGCTGTTTATGAACATACTATGTAAAATATGCAACACATACACATGTAATATAAAACGTGCAGAAAAAAGAGATGCTACTTTCCTTTATAACAATATAAGACATATACGTAGACACATGAGGACAAGCTGCAACAGTAAGGAAATGACAGGGCAGCCAGAGAAGATCAGCATGAGGAGACTAATATCTGGACCAATACTTCATGTACAATATAGACTACAGTAGTCCTGCACTAAGGGTTATTATACTACCTTTATACCTCCCACAACAATTATTACAGCTATGAAACAGTCCCTTTAGCCCGAAAATACCTTGTTTTGACCTTTTTGGTGAGGTGATTATAATCAGAAACCTAGGGCATTGTAAGGGAAGTAATGGTGCCATCAACTGTGACAAAGTGTTATATTTGTGCTCTGAGTTGCAAATGAAACAATAAAATATTCAGCATCTTTCAAATCGCTAAAGAGCCCTATCATTCATGGAAGATTTTAAGATATAACAGAGCTGCATTTCAGTTTATATGAGAGTAGCAGTCATTTATATCACTCAAATATCACTCTTTACTTAAAAAAAGAATTAAGAATTACTTAGCTTATTTATGTCAATAATTATTAAAAATTAATATTAGAAGTCAGAGGAAAAGGCATAATCATTAAAAGCGTGCATCATTAACACTTTTGTTACAGTCTGCGCTGATTTAGCTGATACTCATTAAAAATTGTCTCAGTTTATAATGAGATCTGTTTCAGTGACAACATGGTCCGCATCCTATTTTGGCCGATTTGTCCCATTAAAAATATATCAACAATAATGAGAAGGCTCTTTAAAAACTCAAAACACAAAATAGAAAATCCCAGGAAAGAGGAACGATGGCAGCTTTTCCAGTGTTTTATGGCTCCATGGTGTTGTAATTTCAGAACTAATTGAGTAAAGATTCCCTTTTCCCCCATATGATCACATTTACAGTTGAACTTTGCTGTTTGTATATTGTGTCTTACTTGTCCTGTATGTGTGTCTACCCATGTGTGTGTGTGTGACCATGCTCATGCCCACATGTGTGTATGCAGGCGTGCGTGCTTATCCACCTGTATGTGTGTGTACTTTCCTCGGCTCAGCTCGGGAGCTGACAGGCGAAGAGAAGACGCCGACCGTCACAGAGGAGACGGACATCGATGCCGAGGAGACCAATCAGCTGCCGGCAGCGGAGGAGTTAAACGTCAATCGGGGAGTGACCGATCTAGACGCCACAGCCAAGACGTCTGACCTAAACCACTCAGACAACAAGGTAAACCACAGTACGTGGGTGTTTGTACATCGAACCAGCAAAGGCTTATGTCAAATACAGAGTGATCCATTTTCCTCAGAGCTGCCAGCCAGTGCAGAGTGTACAATATATAAATTACAAATAGGAAGATGATAAGTGGTTTGTGTATGAGTTGGCACAGGAGACATTATATAGTCTGTGTTTTTCAGCCTCAGACAATGTCATGTAATGTCTGGTAAGGATAGTTATATATAG
>JAPQRP010000020.1:12407178-12418829 GCA_037367295.1 Apogon hyalosoma
ACTCACATTCACACCTATGGGCAATTTAGATTAACCAATTAACCTATCAGTGAATGTCTTTGGATGGTGGGAGGAAGTCGGAGAACACGTAGAGAACCCACACAGACACGGGGAGAACATGCAAATTCCACACAGAAAGGTCCCACCCCCATCGACTGGTGTTGGAATTGAACCTAGGACCTTCTTGCTGTGAAGCACGAGTGCTATCCACTGCACCACCGTGTCGCCCAAATTAGGAACCAATTATTACTAACTTTGCAGGAAAAGATCACAAAATATTCAGCCCAGCCGATAGTTATGCCGCGTCACTCAAGAAAGTCGACTTAAGGGATGGCTCCCAAGCAAAACGTATGCATGGGATAGTGCACATTTGATAATGCCTGGATGGAGAGAAGATTATTCTCGACCTGGATGGCACAAGTTTTCCTAAATTTTAGGAGTCACAAATTTTTGCCAGTATGGCTGAAAAATAGGCTGTGAAATGGGCATTAAATTCTGTTCTAAATAGTCTTAAAAAGTCTTAAATTTTAACTTGTAGAAATCTGTTGGAACCCTGGTTCCAGCTATTACCGACTCCATTCTTGACTCGTGCCCTTCCTACAAACTTTCACACAGACATTGATAATGGCAAACAGAATTTCAAACACATATAATCGATCAGGTTCAGTCGAGTATTTAAACTACCCTCCCTCAGACTGGTAAGGTCTCATTGATATGTAATACTACCAGAATAAGAGCAAAAACAAAGGTCATTTGTTCATTTCTATTCAAATTAGGAGTCAAAACTGATAAAGAAAAACATGGGCAGCTATAAAAATATGCCTGTGCACTAAAATCCACTCTGACGGCTGAAAGCTGGCAGGCAATTGGGTATCTGTTCATTCACTTGAGGTCAGTCTGACCCCAAAGTGGAAGCATAAACAGTATGAGTTTGCAGAAGATTTAGGATTTTGTACTTTTTTGTCTTTTCTTTTGTTTTTATGGCTGCTTTTAGAGTGAAACTTTTGCTGCTTTATTTCATTATTAACCACTAAGTTTAGCAGCATGTGTGTGATTATTTATAGGACGGGTATGGAAACAGCCTTCTGTCTGCCGCCGTTCTCATTCTATTCAAATTGTGTCAGCGGTAAGCCGGCAGCTGAGCTCTAGTCGTCTAGTTCATGTGTTTGTGCAGCCACATAGCGTTAGAGATTTGATACAGCTCAGTCGGCCCGTCTGCACTCGGTCTTGTGGAAACACACCAGCCAGCGGTCTATCTATAACCAGAGACGTGCTCTCTGGCCTGGCGTAGGTGTGTGAGTGGCGGTCTGACTCAGCCGGCGGCGAACACTGTAACTGTAGCTGTTGTTTACTGGGATTAACAGCGGTGCGGAGGGTGTAGCTGTGTTTTCTGATGGCGGAGGATGACACTGCAGGACGAGGGTGCAGAGTGGACATAGGGTGATGTTTATTGCATCAGGTTTTTGGCGTGAGAACCCAGGATCTCCTGGCATCGAGTTGGCAGTATGATTTTATGTTTATTTTTATATCTTCACACTGCATAGACTTGCTGAGCTACAGAGCACTGTAGGGAAAGAGGGCCTGGATTGACTCCATGTGTCGTTATATCAGACACAAAACATCGCCGTCTTCAGCGTTTTGTCGCAACATAAATCCGTGTTTATGTTTGTTTGTGTTTCCCATAATTTACATTCTGTTTAGAGCATTTTCTCTAACTTTCCTTACGGGGACCCACTTTCTGAAAATGATAACCATCATAACCCAATTCACTTTATCTGTTTTATTATAGATAACTGAATTTGTGCATTTTCTGACTGTGTCTCCTGCCATTTCTGCCTAATCCTTTCATATTATCTAGAAAATCACATTCATAGATATGTTTCAGTCCTTATAAATGGTGTAAAATACATACATTTAGGCAGCGCTTACAAACAGAAGATATGCCTTTCACATGTTACATAATTAAGGAGTATAAGTTAATGATTTATGTTGTTTTTTTTTTGTATTCTTGGCAATTCAATGAATGTCAACAGGAGAAATAAAACTAAGATTTGGTGTCAGCTTATTCCTTTATTTGTTATTAATTATAAGATTATATGTGTGAAATAATCTCTGTTCTGTTTATATCAGTAACTGAAATAAAAAATGATTCCAATTAAAACAAATAATAATTGATACCATATTCCATCAAATATAAATCTGGAGTTAACTGAAAGCTGTGTCTGTTTGTAGCCTGGCGCAAGGTCGATTTATAGATATAAAAGGAGGTTATATAATGTGCTGCTAGTTAAGCATAATACACAATACACAATAGTGTAAGTTTAATTTAACCCATTCAGTAACATAATGCAGCTATTTTTCTTTTTTTTTAACTCGTCACTCAATATCACTCGTCTGAAGCATTATTGCTGTTTCAGTTACTGCAGGTGTGTGTCTTACTTTGTCAGAGAAATTGTCAGTTGTAACATACAAGCCCTACAGGAAGACAATGATTATACTGTAAAATTAATAACAATAATTTTTGTAAATAAAAAAAACCAGAATCATATTATTAACTGATTACTTTTACTTGCACAGTACATTTACTATATGAAGCAAAATAGGGGTTGTATGGTCACATGATTAGATCATAACAGCATAATTGTAAACAAAATGATTATGTTTTCAACCTTTTTTGTGATGTAATGCAAAACACAAAGATCAGTCTCTGGAGTTACAGACACAACACGTAAGATCTCAAAGCTGTGGATTAAAACTACGCTCAATATTAAAAAAAAAAAAAACATCATTGCAAAAAACAATTTGTTTAAAAGCATTTTATAGCTGGGTTTCTCTACAATAATTTGTGCCAATTTGAGATTTTCTGTAAGTTTTATCAGAGCTTGAGGTCCACCATTTAATGCAAGTTAGTCAACTTCAAATTTCCTGAATTAACCTAAGAAACTCTTAAAAAAATGTAACTCATCATTATACTTTTTCAGGCAGCTGTGTCCTGAAAAGTTGACAGTTTTTGTCAAACTTAATGTTTTACCCTATCTTGAAAGGCAACAGTGCCAACACAAAATGTGCTACTCAGCCTGTTGAACATTTCTTTAAGTTGTTCAATTCTCAAAAGGCTTCAACATTAATTAAAAGCTCTTTGTGGTGAAGTTGCTCATGGTCTTTTTAACCTTCCTGAGGTTGTCAAAAATCCCCTTTTGCAGAAGCCCTGATCTGTTGTTAACTCGGGGTAATTAGATAGATCCTCTGGCAGATTCAATTAGTAGTAAATAATTAAACAGACGGGTTGTTCGCCAATACTCTAAATCAGTTTAGTAAACTTTTTGTCTTATGTCTCTAGAGATCAACTTAGCTTCAGGTTCAGTGACACCAACCTTGTAACTCTTCAGAAAACACACTTTGGCTCCTGTTTTTGAGCCAAACTGAGTGACAAAACCAAGCTTTTCGGCTGTTTAACAGTCTTTGGTTCCCATTAACGTTAGAGTTATGAGACCTTTCATTACTGCCCCTGATTGAACGCAACACGGCGTGAAATCACTGAAACAACGAGCTCTCAGCAATGACCTCTGTTCTCAGGTCATTGGAGGAAGTCTGTGTGTGTGTGCGTGTGTGTGCGTGTGTGTGTGTCTAAGTAGCTCTTGTGGATAGAACATGTATGTAGCCAATGAGTTTTTTCTTCTACGATGCATTTTTCACTATTAACAGCTTGACTGATTAAACACAAATGTACGGGGACAAGTGGGGGAAGGTAACATTAAGTAATATGTGTTTGGCATGCCTTTACGTTGTTCCCCATGTGCATGCATTTGTCGCACGCAATTGTGTGTGTACGTCCCTAAGCCACGGGATTTGATTCACTACAGGGTTCCTCTGGAAGCTCATGAAAGGGAAAGCAGCCTGTGAGTGTTAAAGTTCATTCTCTTCTTGTCAGCTCCCGTTAGACTGACAAATCCCCGGGCTCCCTGTGTTCAAACGATCCCAAAGGACCCGGGGAGCCCACATCAATCCTACCTTGGACTCTGTGTCCACCATGTCGCGTCAGGACACTTACTTTGAAAAAGACGTCCCTCCCGGATCAGAGAGAGGAATACTACAAGACAAATTGGCAAGACAAAAGTCACAGTTTAGAGATGACTGCATTTTGTTGAACTCAAGGGGCTGCGTTTGTCATTTTGGCAGGAGACATATGGTCCTATGTTGGCCGACAAAAAGTGACTGTTGTGCAGAACAAAGGAAAAGATCAAATGAAACATTACACAAAATTCAATGTGGATGTCAATTTTAAGTAGCTATAAAACAGACCCATTCCTTTCACATTAAAATGGTGGTCATGAGCGCTTATTCAGTACATAGGACATGAGGTTATGAGAAGAGCCTGAGGGCATCTTTCAACATGGGCTGTTTAGTCTGGCATTTAATCCTTTTAGAATTATTTTTTGTACAATTTGTGTGAGCAAATGGGAACACATCTTGGGGCAGATGAAAGGACCACACTCGCATTTTGGTGACCGACACTGACAGATTGGGGGGGCAATCCCAATTCACCCCTTGGTCCCACCCCTTACCCCTACCCGTCCATTTTGCGTATTCATGTGATGGGTTAGGGTTGTCCCGATTCTCGATGAGTCGGAGGGGAAAGGCTGTTTGGCCATCGAAACGGAGATTTTCCAGGACAACACTACAAATGGAGGGGTATGACAAATCTCCCATAATTCTGTTCGAATCATCACCAAGATGGAGGTAAACACTGCAAAAAAAAGTGCAGCAGTGTGATGAAAGAAACACACAAATGTACATATTGTCTTCATAAACAACTTTGACCAATCGACCGTTTGGTGCCGTTTCAATGAATTACAAACCACATGTCTGCGGTTTGCGGGTTATAGCCACAAAAAGATGACTAAAGCCCATGCAACAGAGACGGTTACAACAAAGTTGTTGCATCTGTCTGTAGCAGCGTCGATGACTGCTGATGATGTAGCAGGTCTCGAAGGGTTGTCTCATCTCATAGGGGAATGTTTCAACCCCTACCCCTTGCAACTCCATTCCAAGGGGTAGGGGTAAAGTGGAGGGCTAAGAGGTGAATTGGGATTGGGCCATGGTCTTAATCTGGCCTCAATTCAACACAAATTTAAAGTACTTGAGCTAAATGTTTCCCATGGTTAAGTGCATTTTGTATAAATAATATGCATGAAATCCACAGATGCATGTAGCTGAGTGGGGAATGAATTAAAGTTGGATCATTAACTGTACATTTCTTGTTAAAGGAATAATTTATAATATGTGCACTTTAAATATGAGCAAGTGAAAAAATAAGACTTTAGATGCAATGTCAAAGATGTTCATATGTCGTAGCCATATCCACAGCAACTAGCAAATGCTAACAAATTAAAGAGACACACTCTTGTCCATGTAATACCATGATTTACCTCTAGAGGAGTAGTAAAATGCATTGCCTTATCTACCCTCACTTCAAAATAAGGAGGTATTATTATGTACATTAAGATAAATAATGAGTCTGTGTTTGTTGGAATAGATGACCTGAAATAACACTCAGGTCTGATGAGTTATGAGATGTTTCACTGCAGGGAAGTGACTGGTTAATTAGCGTCTACGACACCAGAATATGCCCTAATCACTGTTAGCATCTCACCCTAACACACTACATGTAGATGAAGCAAGGAAAAAAAACACATACAGATGAAAATTAATGTTCGTCTGCTTTGTGTTATGTCCCTAAATGATGTTGATATATGCTTCTGATGGGGCTGTTTTTTCCACTATAGTCTAAGAAAGCTACTTCAAAGCCACCCATAACAAAAACTAATTTTACCTGTTATTTATGTAATCTAAGTCCCTCTGTGTTCTCTAAGGTAAAATTAGTGTTTGTTCAGGCATTGCTTTCTTTGAAGAGAAGCTAAAGAATTCATTTCATCATCAGAGTGGACTGTAAACAGCAAGGTGAAGCACTGCAAATCATAAAAATATAGTTTAGACTTGTATTGAATATTGAAGTGAGTCTCAGCACTGCAGTTTTCTCGTTCATCACCCACACCACAGCATTCTGATAAAATGTTATTCCTTCCGCTGGTAGTGAGAGTTATACTTTTTAATGTCAATTATAGAAGCTGAACCATTTTGGTAAGATAGGACCTTCCACAGGGTCTTGATGTGACTAGTTTCATGTGCACAATTAACTAGTACAACTAGGGAGCATTTTCACATTACTGTTGATTCATTCAGATTTAGCTTTTCAGTGGGAAAATAAAAATGACTCTACATTCAAATGTGCCAGTTCAAATAGTGATTCAGACCAGAGAAAACAAACTAGAGGTTAGGAAACAACGTATCTCACATTTCATTTATCTCTTTGAATTTGAGTTAGACAGAAAAGATGAATGTGTGTCTTCACATGGGCATTGAACTTTAAAGAGAGGCTGTACAAGCCGCACTTTGATAGAGGTTTGCCTCCGGTCTGCTTTCAGTTTCTGTCAGACAGGTGTAAACACTCTGATCCACGAGTATTGTGCTAAAGGCAACACTCAGCAGACAGCATTCCCTTTCTCTTAACCCATACATTTTTAAGCTTTGATTTCAGTGGCAAAACCCATGCATTGTAAACATTCAGCCATGTAATGAATCACTCAGCCTGAATAAACACTTGACTGTTTAGTACACACTTTACATCAAGGCAAATGCATTTGTATTCTGTTTCATCTGGTCCACATTGTTGCTGTATTTATCAATGTTTTCTCTTGGAACTGCTAGGGTTTTAGGCTTTGAATCCTGGAAGCTTTCTTAAGGTTTTCAAGTAAACCTCATATCCTGCAAGTCCTTTTGGTACTATCTATGGGTGAAAGTGGTCATAAAATATTGTAATAGTTAATGCAGCTAACTATTTACAGATCGCCTTCTCCTCTATCTGCTTTTTCCACAATAATGTGCTTATGAATGAAGTTAACCATATATGATGCCTTTTAGTAGTTACCTGTTAGTAATTTATTATTGCTGGCAGTAACTGGAAAAATTCACAGAATACTATATTATCCTGAGAGAACGATATACATATGGAATCAAAATAGAATTTGTGCATTGCAGTCTATGAACTATTTTTTTTTCTTTCTTTAAATACAAGAGAGTCATCTCACTTATTTGTTGGCACTATGAGCTAAAGCCAATATCACACTTATGATTACTCACTTGGCCTTGGGTTATATTGTGAATGAAATCGTGTAGAAGAATAAAGATAGAAATGGTGGCTATCACAGTTTTGTTTGTCTGACTGGGATATGTGGGTGTTGAAACACATCATCCAGAAAATGATTGAAACACTGTTTCTAAAGTGAAACGATTCACAGAAAGTAAGAAATGAGACGACCACCTTATACACCATTGCTTTGCATACTGAATATGTGTTGTTGTTTAAGTGGTAAGTCTGTATATTAATTTTTCAAGGGAAAAATACCAATTTTGTCCCCATTCACCATTAGTATTTACAATATTGTTAGGAATACTAAATTAGTATCAAATAACAGAATGTACAGGACTAACAGAAATGCCCAAACTTTGCTATATTTATCAGTCAGTGTTTTTAGAGCACAATTTTGTATTAATTAAATTGTAAAATTAACCTATTGCTTCAATAAATCAATCCTGCTATTTTCTTTTTTTGCCATTTTTTATACCTTTTTGTTCTGGATTACTTGTCTAAATTAATCCAGACCAATAGTGTCTGGTCTGAGTTACTCAGGGTATGTGAGCATTAATATCTCAGTTGGATGCTAGAAGACAAAAGAATGAAAATGAATGACCTGTTAGGAAAATAATGGTTTTTGGCAAGTGTTGAGTATTCACAGTACAAAGCAGTGAATTTGACTCACAATTGTGAGGAGTAAGTAGATGAAAATGGCCATTAGTATTAACATACAACCAAGTCTACTTCCCTGATATAAATTTAGACTTGAATCTAATAGAAACCGTCTTCAAATGACGGCCTCCTGCCTTCTGGAGCTGAGCTAACCCAAGGCCAAAATTTGAGGAAACATTCTAATCTAAACCCCTGTCTTTCAATTACAATACAATGCCGTCTGCATACAGTATTACTAAAACTATATAGCTATGGGCTGTTTTGCATCAATTACATGTATTTTCCTCTTATAAATTAATTAATTGGTTATACTAAAAGGTGTACTTAATGCTTTTCTTGGAAAAAAAAACAACAAAACATGGTCTCATAACATTTGATGGGTAAATAGCACAGTATGTCAGTACTTGTATAACTTAATTTAGTCATGTGCCGTTGTGTCCTTTGGCAAGACACCTCACCCACCCTGCCTCCAGTGTCACTCAAACTGGTGTATGAATGTGTATGAATATTTGACTGTGGTCAGAGGGGCCGTTTGGTGTGAATTGGCAGCCACGCTTCCGTCAGCCTGCCCCATGGCAGCTGTGACTACAAATGTAGTTTACCACCACCAGAGGGAGAATGTGAGAGTGAATGAATAATGGCTCAATAATGTAAAGCACTTTGGGTGCCTTGAAAAGCGCTATAGAAATCTAATCCATTATTATTATTATTATTATTATTATTATTATTATTATTATTATTATTATTATTATTATTATTATCATTATTATTATCATTATTACTATTATTAACAATGAATGCAGGATGCACTGATTTATAGAACTCATCTGATCTGAATCCATCTGAATGGCATGTGAATAGTGTGTCTGTTTGATATTTTGGAAGTCTAAGGTGTGTGTATTTTGTTGGTAAAGTCTGTATCTAACCTCACCAACAGCTGAAAACAACACCACCAACGTATATCCTCAGATTTTACTCACAGCCTTTCTGCTCCAAGGACATGGACACACAAAAATACACACATTCTGGGGGAAAAAAAAAAATCTCTTGGCCCCTTTCCCTCACTCTTTCCCTTGCAGGTTTACAAGACACAGACTTACCTTTTTAATACACTTCTCACACAAGCAGGTAATAAAAATGCGACCTCTCAATGTTTCACCGACTGTAAACTCAATGGGTTTTTGTGGGAATATCACCTTGCACATTTATTTTTGGAGAGACGAGGTCCCATGCTGGGGGTGTTTTTCGTGATAGTCTTTCAGTCTGCTGATTTGATTTCTGGGTAAGTCAGTGCATCTCAGTGTATATATGTGTGTCTGTAAACTTGTGTTCCAGCTTCAGGCTGGCTGCCATCTACGAGTCACAGGCCAGTAGCCAAAGTCCTGTCACTGTGCAGCAGTTAGTATTTTAGCTGTCAACCAAAGCCACTTCATACAACTCATATCTCTGTTGACTTTATTGTTCCTTATATGAATAGTTGAACATTTTATGACATACTAATTATTTACCAGTGGAGTCAATGGAAACTACTACGTAGTCAACGGAAATTGCATAATTAAGGTAACAATATAAATAAAAATGTAATTATTACATGTGAACAAAAACAAAATTGCAAGAAATATCACCTTTTTTTTATTTGCCCCAAAGTCAGTGGTTCATGATTTCCAGAGATAAAATTTTGAAAAGAGCTATAGGCCATGTAGTATTTCTACGATGAAATATTTAGTATTACATATAAGTATCATTAGAATGTTCAGAATAAAGAGTCCTGAAGTCACGTCAAAGATGTCAATGTACTGGATTACAGAGAAATGCACTGAATCTATTTTCCCCAATGGTCTGTAAACAGATTTATGTGACCACTAGAGGGAGCAGTGAGTCACTCTGCCATCAATGAGGAAAACTAGCAACATGGGACCTTTGGCCAAAGCATCAGAATGTGACAAGATGGAATGAGAACCACTAACAAACAACTTTTATAGTAAAGAAGGAAAGAAAGTGATAAAAGCTAGACACTTTTTTTTTCACCATTGGACACAGCTGTAAATGAAAATGTGATGGACGTGACATTACTTTCTTTATTATTAAGTTCTGACCTTGTTTGAATGATTCCAAACACATATTTCGAGTAGCTAATGACAACATATACTGTACAGAAAACAGATGCGATTTGTAGTGTCACTGTGACTGTTTTCTATCTAAAAACATGCTATAATGTAAACTATCAGCACAGTAATTTACATGAAGATTATAAGATGGTGTTATTTTGACTGGTTGTCAAAATATATTGCTGTGAGTCTTTTAATTAGAAAACTTGAAGATACTATAATACAGATGTATGTAAACAATGAGCTTCATACCTTATTCAGTGAGTGATGCAGTCTGTGGATATATAGTGGTGATTGGTTGGTGGTTTTGGCAGCTTTAACGTGTGTTCTGATACACAATCTACCCCTGATGTTGAGAATTCGGAATACCAATGCTACATAATATGACTCCCTTTAAGAAATAACTGTTTGGAAATCACACTAGATGTCATATATTATCTTACTTTAACTCCTTCATCCTCCATAAATGAATTGCTAATAGTAGCTGAAACAAACTTAATACTGACTAATCTAAAATTAATCAAGTCCTGAAAAATGTAACTGAAACAAATCTTGCACATACTGTCAGCAGATCTCAAATACATCTTGGTTATATTTTTGTGATGTTTAACATGAAATGGAAATGGTCCATTCATAATCTAGCTGCTCTTTTCATTGAATTAAGACTAACATTTCCTGATACTTTGTTCTGTATCAGAATTAATATCAGACTTCAAACTCCTGTTTTCACCCACAGGCTACGTTTCCTCTCTTCCTAGTTCTCTCAATGTGTCTCTCTATATCACTCTGTTTTCCACATCATTAGCCTGGATTTTGTGCTAACATTCAACAGATTTTTTTTTTTCTTTTTTTTTCCTAAACTGGGTCATGTTCACAGAAAAAGTCATCAAGTATTCACTGCAGGACTTTTGTATAAGATGGAGACAATTATATGCCGCCACTTCTTTCTGCTAAAACCCAAAGTAATGAAAATCTTTTAAAGTTAAACAAAAAGGCATCGAACTCTTGGCTTCATTGATTTAAAATGTCATTAATTCAACATTTCAGCTCCCTGGAAGATCTTTGACTTTTTAAGAAATTATGAAGTTGAGATGGTGACCTCATTCTGCACGTTAGGGCTTTGCAATGTTTTGCTTCATTTTCCAACCCACCCGTAAGAGAGGTCTGTCTGATAACACAATTTGTTGCAAGTGATTGTTTCCCATTAGTATAATTACATAAACTTTGGCAACCACTTGTATAGCATTTAGCATTTGATGCAGACATCATAATCAAATCTGTGAAGCCAGTGAATCTTCCCATATATTTGTAATGCACTGCAGAAGGATTTATGTTATGTACTCTGGAGGATCACATAAACACTGGTATTAAAAAGATACAGCTCTTGTTAAATTAAAGGGATTAGGATTTATGCGATCGCTTGTATTAAGTAATGATAAAGCAGCCACGTGCAGTAAAACAGAACATTTAGGGTACAATACATGTTGATGCATCGAGAATTGCTGACTTGTGATTTATAATGGAAATCATGAGGCTAATGAAGATTAACACCTCTAATAGCATTAAAATTCAAGAAGTGTTGGTTCGTTTTTCATATGTATTTATTATTATTATTATTATTATTATTATTATTATTATTATTATTATTATTATTATTATTATTATTGTTATTATTA
>JAPQRP010000020.1:12418929-12438460 GCA_037367295.1 Apogon hyalosoma
AAAAACATCAATTTTGTTTCAATTTACTTCAGACTTGGCACATATATAGAGGCAGTTGATATGCTGACATCACCACATGCATAGACATGATGACATCATCTGGATTGATGCCAAAATAAGTTAGAATACGTGCAAGGGGCAGGGTTTGTTATTGTTCTTCTTCTTTTTTTTTTTTTTATCTACATGGATGCAGTCACCCCATCCCACCTATTCTCAAGTAATACAATTTCTCAAATACCAAATTCTGCAGAAAACTCCTGTATTTCTTTCAGTATTATGATACATAATATTATGCAGAAAAAACATAATATTGGCCTGGCAGTGTTTTCCGATATCATGCAGCCCTACTTCACCTGTAAGCATAAAGACCAAAAAAAAACTGGCCAAGAATGCATTCTGAAATATTGGTTATTCCATCTTTCTTCTCTTCAATCACACTTGACATCTGTCTAGGCTCCTAGCTTAAATGAATGAGAGTAAACCATGTACAGCTGAATGTCTGGTATCAACAGCTTTTCTTTATCTATATTAAAATCAGTTTGCCAGACATTGAAGTGCTGGTTCTTCTTCCAAATCCACACCTTCCACAGTACGAGTTTGAGTGGGTGTAATCATCCACTGGACAAGCCTGCAGATTGGCGTCATGGATCACAGTGCTCACAGGTCCTCTGCATTTCTAACACACACTCGGCTGCTTCACCTGGATTTCTTTGCCTGAATCAGTCGCTGATCAGACGGCGTGAATCAAAACCAGCGGGGCCTCTTGATTCCCTAAGGGCGGCGCTAAGAACAGTGTGTCGCCGTAAATTATATAGTCTTGTCTGCATTTGTGATACTGAGCTTTAAAGTTTTCACACCCTAGAGTTGTTTTAATTTGGCAAAATATTAGGCACAAACAGGCACTTATAATTTCAGATATCAAAGTCTTATCAATTTGAGATGGATGCTTTTTTGCACATAGTCCTTTCCTGGTCGTATAAATTCATTTTGTGCAAGAAATTATATCAATCAATCAATCGATCGATCAATAGCGCCAAATCATAACAAAAGTTATTTCCGGACACTTTACATATAGAGCTGGTCGAAACCAGACACTCAAGCCAATTTACAGAAACCAACAGAATCCTCCAGGAGCAAAAACACTTGTGACTGATGACAGTGGTGAGGAAAAACTTCCTTTTAACAGGCAGAAACCTGGAGCAGACCCTGACACCTGGAGGATGGACGTCTGCCTTGACCAGTTTGGGTTAAAGAGAGAGGGTAAAGGAAGAGAAAAAGAGAGAGGGAGAAGGGGGGGAGTAGGGGGAGACATGTGGATGCATAGCAAACTGAAGTTGAACTGTTAAAAAGTAGAACAGTTGATGCTAGTATAATTACCAATAGGTAGAACAAATGTCCATAACTGTTAATACTACTACTACAAGTACAGGTATTAACAGTAGATATACTACTACAGTAACTGTTAATTCAGATGATAGAAACCTCTACCATCTATGTAACTATATTATCACAACTATATAGATGGATTATAAATTCCTATATGGCCAGGCAGACTAAAATCAAGGATTTTAGAAGTGAATACTAATGCCCTGTCCACACTAACAATGATATTTTTCCAAGGGGATATTTTCTTCCTTCCTTCCTTCTTTTTTTTTTTTTTTTTTTTTTTTAATAAATCTGTCTTACAAAATATTTCAGTCCACACAGTAATCCAAAAATGAAAACAAACTGGTACAAACACCGAGATGTATTGTTTCTGTTAAATGTAAAACTGTGGACACCATGGATAAAGCTGGATGAAACAGAGGCAGAGGCTTTAATCTGTCATGACAGCCTGCAGCAATGACAAGTTCAGTTATTAACTTCAGTTACCTTGAGTGTCAGTGTAAAATATGTGGATTTGGCCATAACACCAGTCTGGTCTATCTCCCAAAGGTATCTGTGGTGACCTCGATCTACTGCAGGTCATACACTGATTTATACACCTGGATTTGATGTTTCATGTGCACGTTCATCCCACAAAGTAATAATAGAAATACACAAAATGGAGTGAGACACCATCATTTTCCAATCTTTCAGTTGTCCTTGTCTATACACATACACACAAACCTTTACTTAAACTTTCACTTTGGTAAGTGTTTTTAAAATTATCCGTTTTGCGACCTAAAACACTGTTTATGTGTCGACAAGAGACCAAAATATAGATCAAGAGATCAATTTTGTTGAATATCTGCATTAATGTGGATGGGGCATTAATTTATTACAACATTTGAAATACGGCATTGATTTTTTTTTTTTTACTGACATATTTTAGTTATAGTCTAGAATTTGTTAATTTCTGAACAGTAAACCAAACATAAACAATGTGAAACTCCATGCATGTTAATAATTTATGTGTTATTTCATAATATTTTAGCCTATACTTTTTTTTTTTCTGAGCCACTGTGTTGCTCTTTTTTAGTCTTTCTGCTCCCAAATAGACTCATACTGTAGCTTGGAAAAACCTTGAGTTATCACAGTCAGTGTCTGAACTACTGAGTGTGATCCTATCATCTGTTCACATTTGGTGAAATACACAAGTTATACTTAAAATAGACACCAGCCTAAACTGAACATGATAGAAATGGGGCTGCTGAGGTTGCTAAATGTCCACAGCAGCTAGCAGCAAGGTAGACATTTTCTTAATATTTCAACTTAAGTGCTATAACTACCACCTGCTTTCTTTAACCTTTATGCAATTGAAGTATGACAGCGTAGTATTAATCCAACTATAATTAACATTAGCGAGCTTGAACAGAAATTAAAAACTGCTGTCTCCCTACCTGACATGTCTAATAGTATCCCTTAGGTGCACACTTTTAACCCTTAAAGACTCAGAGCTGTTTTTGAAGCAAATTCCAAATTATTATTATTTTTTTTTAATCTTCATTTAACCTTTCTTAAGTAACTTATCAGCATTTATTATATCATCCTCAGCATTTTTCAGAGAAAATCTGGTATTTTCTTATATGTAATTTACTGATCATTTAGATTTTCATAAAATCTTGGAGTAAATTCAAAGATTATTATGTCAAAACAAGGAAAACACTTCTACTACCACTATCACTGGCTAAACTACATTGGTTTTATTGGTGAATCAGCGTTGCAGAAGATGGTGACGTTTCCATGTTCACGCTACGTATAGTCTTTGAACATCCAAATGTGTCATATCTGATAATGAAAAGCTGAGAAACTGCATTTTACCTCAATTAATTATATGTAGTGATAGGATTAGTGGTTCAGAAATTATGAAACATTACCCCGCCCCCCGAAGGGAAGGCAAGGGGTAATGTTTTTGGTTCAGTTTGTTTATTCCTGTTTGTTAACACTCTATCAGCAAAACTATTGGTTGAATTCATACCAAATTGGGTTTATAGATTGCCAGTGACCCAGAATAGATGTGGTTACATTTTGGGAAAAGTAGGTCAAAGTTCATATTTTTTATGGATTTTTTAAATCTTTTTTTCTTCTTCTATGTACTTATAATGTGCGACATTTCAAATGCCTATAAAAAACATCAATTTGGCTTCAGTTTACTTCAGACTTGGCACATATATAGAGGCAGTTGATATGCTGACATCAGCACAGGTATAGGCATGATGACAGCTGGACTGATCCCAAAATAAGCTACAATACGTGCAAGGGATGTGGTTTGTTGTGCCTGGAACCACTTGTATTTGTAGATGCTTTCAGTTGCTAGCAGTTGTTTCAGTTTTTGAGGGTGAACACCAATAGAGAATGGCTTTTACTAAAAGAACCTATGTTAATTATGGGGTTAGTGATACATAAAAGCAAAATAAGCACATATAAAGTGTTAACTTTGCAAAGTACAGTGTTATATAAAATAACTATGCAGAAATGTCATGCTGTGCCTTATAATTTTAGGGTGACATACTGACAGGTAAATGAAGGCCAGCATCTTTACAAATTAATGAGGTAGCGGTGAACTGAGAAAATATGATGCTGTGGCAAAGAGCAACCTGTGTGGAAAAGGTAAAAGTGGACAAAAATGTCATGGTGATATCCCCTAACGAGCAGTTTGAGGGGAACATCTCAACCATGCATTTTCACAAAATAACAGTTTTATTGGGTTTGAGGGAAAGGTCAGTGGAAATGGAGACTCTTATCCACAATTTAGTCAGTAATATTCGTGATCAACAGCAGATAGTTCAGATTTTCAGCACAACCTATTCTCAGAGGAAAAACAAAGCCAACGAGGTGCTTTGCTTTTACTCTCACTGTAACTTTTTGTTTGTAAGACCTTGACATACACCATTGAATGAAAATATATACCCACCACAGCAAATATAAAATTAATAGTGTTGGTGTCAGTTTTTGTAATAATGTTCTTTTTCACATTTCTCTGAAAAGATCAATGAAGGTTGCAAACGTTGTGTAAACATTTCCAGAACTGGCAGGATTCTTGCATTAGGAAAAAAAGCCTCTATAGGATTTTAAGAAAGAAAACAACCGGCGTTAAAATAACTTATTGATATGTGTGTGTTGCTTCAGGTACTGATGAGACGTGTTGTGCATTTCAGGGAGGCCAGTTTCAATAATAGATCTATGAGTCTGAAGGTAGTGCACTTGGATTTATAAGATCAGCTTCTGCTATCTGAAAGGTATTGAAGCAACTAGTATTTTATGTTTCATGGCGGTGATTGCCAGATACATGTAGGGTGATATGTGTTCACATTTTTAAAAAATGACACTTTTCTAATGCCGTCTACTATCTTAACGTGACTCATCTGTACTTGTCTATTGGTGTCAGGTTCATTCATTTCTAACTGCATATACAGGACATTGCTCCTGCATTGTATGTAGCTGTTATTATATGGTCAAGAGCTAATGAGCAACTCATTTGACCATGGTATGGTTTTGCAGAAACGGATGAAAATATAAATACACACTTTATGTTATAGGCTACAATGGGTCACAGTTTCACTCAGTGACAATGAAGGAATGTTGATCAGTCTCTCCAACAAATGACTGTTTTTTTGTATTATTCCTCTTTTGACTGATGAAAAAACAATAAAGTAGCATCAAGTGGAATCAGTTGGAGGTGGGACCATGCGATTGGAAACTAAATCATAAATAAATTCCCCAAAAAATGTGAGCAAAACCGTCTTGGATATCACACTGTTCTTATTCATCTGCCTAATGCAGCCCATAACTTTTCCAATTACTGCTGAAAAATTTGCAAGTAACCTTTTTTTATGATCTAGTAATAGTGTGAATATTATATCATTAAAGTTAAGGTTAGGTTAGGTAGGGTTACAGGCCTTCTTTATTGGAGGACATCGGTGACACTATGTGGCACCATCCAATAAGGTCTACACTGGTGCTTCCTGCTGTGTCAGTGCACTGCTGCCTCATTTTAATGAATGAGTGGGCCCAGTGTTTTCACACATGGCTGAAGTCAGTCCTAAAATTGCCTCAACTAAGCCCGACCCCAAAGTGGTGCAACTTTTTTTTGTTTTTCAAATCTAAATATCAAAGTAGAAAATGTCGCTGTTTCTGTGACTGAACTTGGATCCACTCATTAAGTCCAGGCCTGGTGTGAGCTGTTTCTCAAAGAAAATTCTGGAAAGTGTATAAATTTACCAATGGAGTTAGTGTAAATGTATCTGTATGTGTGTGTAAAAAAAACACACACATACACTAAACACAATGCTGTTAAGAAAATTGCTGAAAGTTTTAGTAATTTGTAAAAAATCACTTTTGGGAACTGACTCGACTTTGGTTAATCCCAAAAATAATGCCGTTTAATTGATTCTACATGAAGGAACAAATAGCCATTCATCTCAAACTTTGTGAATATCTTAATATTTTCTCTTCACAATGCAGAAAAACTGCATTTCATTTTTGACGCAACTTGTTTGCATTCCACCACACTTGTCATTATTATTTTCTTTACCAAAGTAGTGGTCTTTTCTTATTATTTCTCATCTTGGATATATAGAGTAGGAGTAAACACATTTTAGTAGAAATGGTAGCACTTGTGAAGCATAAGAAATAACAGAAATCACAGAAAGGTGGTTATGAATACCTGATTATATTTTACTCAGTAGATCACAGCCTTTGCACCTTTCAGTGAGGATTTCAACAACAAAATATCTCTCGTTTATCAAAACATTTTGTCTAAACTTGTTCATGCAAATTAAATTGTATGGTGTATGAAAAAAAAATTTTGAAACTTTTCTGCTCTTATAACTATATGACAGGTTATTTTCGATGATTTATACAAGAGGTCAATAGAGATAATATCTTCTGTTTCCTCAGTCTGCAAATAAACTTAAAATATCATGGTGTGCAGAGTCTTATTTAGCTATGTTTCTAACAATATAAACTATTGGAATGTGGAGTCTGTTGTTGATGTTGCAATGCATGGAGATTGAAATGAAGCTAACCACACAAAATACTTTTTACAGTATGGGCATGTGTACTTAAAAGCTTATGCCCGAAACACACAAGCAAACCAGAAGCATCAACCTCTGAAAACAGAAGCTGCAATAGAGAAACCAACCAGTTCAATGAGAATAGTACAAATGTTACTATCATTTGTTAACTAATTACCGTTGGTCAGTATCTGATGTTTACTTGTACAATAACCCAAGCAGCTCCTCAGCAACTAGCATAGAGACCTAGTGGCATTTATAATGTTCATCTTTTGTAAAACATAACTGTTATTTTCACAGACAAATATGACATCAGATAATCAGCAAATAAGTTATGAAGCCAAAGTGCTCTGTGCATGTCTGTGGGTTTCTTACTGTGACAGAAAGTGATTCATTCTTTCTTTAATTCCTCTTAGATTCCCGGTGTCACCTGTCAAACCAAACGGCCATTTCCTCAAAGAGTGAAAAATAACTTCAGCACTGATAACTTAGCAGAGCAAAAAGTAGACACTGACAGAACGTGATGCATTCATGAGATAAAGCAGGGTTTTCAAATGGCATATGCAGGCAGAAGTGAAGCTTAATTAACATTGTGATGGAAATGTTCTGTGTCTGTGCTTGTGCAAAATTAGAAAGACCTCAATCAAGACATAATAAGACGTAATAATTTAACATCAATCAATAGACAGGTTGCAAACATGCTATGATTTCCCATCCAATCTATTCAGTTAATTTTAATTCAATAAAAAATAGTAATAATGAGCAAAGGTTAAAATAAGGGTTGGTGATATTTTTAGGATTCAAAGCATTTTATTGTCATGTGTACAGTATAGAAACAGGTTTCCCTGTCCAATGAAAATGTTACTTTGCCATCCACACTGAATGCCAAGAGAATTTAAGTATAAAAGTATAGTGTAAAAATGTAAATAGAATGATTTAACTAGGAAATTAAAATAAACACAACAGAGTGGCATTTAAAATGGAATGCAAAAGAAAATGAGCATAAAAATCTGTGCAATATCTGGGTAATTGTGCAAACTAGGTAAATTACATATAATATGTGCAAAACTGCCTGAGATTTAACCCCCACCAACCTGCCCATCATAGATTAAGTAGGACTCTGTGGGAAACGTTGGCGTCACTTTATAAAATCAATTCGTTTTTATGTGACAGGTTTTTATTTTTTTCTTGGAAACTATGCCCATGATGTGAGCGCTTTCATTCAGATACAGCCTTTCTGCTACCATCTTCTATCGACAGTAACAGTATCATATAATAATAGCAGCCTCTTTAGAGTCGTCTCCAGGACTTTTCTGGAGAGCCCTTGATAAAGTTATAAATCTGTGGCTGTAACTGAGGCTGTTGACTGTGCAGCCAGACGCTGTCTAACCTCTTCATGTTTTATTGCTTTGTGTGTACGGCGCTGTGTGAGGGAGTGGACGGTCTGTTTGACTGTTAGTGTAATCACAGCTGGACGAGAGGAAAGAAAGACTTCCTTTATCCCATTTCGTCTGTCTTTAGTTTACTCTCTGTTTCTGTCTCACTTTCCACTTTTCTCTTTGACCCGACATTCCCCTCCTCCTCTTCCTCGTCTTGTTTTTTTTCCTTTGCGAGGAAGAAAGACCCCTCCTGTGCCTCCTGTGAACAACTAGTATTAGCATGTGTATGTGTGGGAATTAGATGGTAATAGCAGTGGTTCCCTTTGGCAGGCCAGACTTTAGCAGTTATCTTGAGGAATTTCAGTAGTAGGCTGTTTTTCTTCATCCTCTTTAACTCCCCCGCTCAGTTTGAATATTCCACTCTGCTTTCTTCTATAATTGGCTGTGACTGCGGTAAACAAGTTTGAGATTCAGTGTACAGGCGAGGATTGTTGTTTCTCATTCTGCAAAATAAATCGGACAAAGAGGACAGACTGCTTTTGGAATATGAAAGTCTGATCTCAATCTTATAAGGAAAGCTAAAAGTATAAAAATTGTAAATGAGGATCCATATTATTTTCAGGTTTTCAGCCTCGGAAAATGACAAATTACAATTGTAGATTATTTTATCTGGCTAACTACCATACAATTTAATACTAATGTCATGTGGTTTCTCCAAAGTGTACTCGATGTGGAAAAGTCATCCTTAGCATTTGCATTAGTGGTGTTACACTTTACCCAAACTTGTACTCGATGTGATGCCTGTCCTAATTGAAGAACAAGCCTGAAGCACATATGTACTGAAATCATACATTGCTTGTGGCTTTTTTGAAGTTTGCCACCACCCTTCTTAGCTCAGTCGTCGGTTGTTGTGGCACACAGCAGGCGCCCGAGGTGCCAGAAGGTTCTTGAGAAACTATTTCAAATCCAATCGTCATTGCAGTTTCAAGTCACTATGTTGAAAATTACAGTGGTTTCCTCAAGGGTGTGCTTTAATTGTAGGTCAAAATAAGGTGACATGTTTCAATGAAATTCTGTTTGGCCCACAAGGGAAAGTGTTCGCTGTTAGATTGCTGTTTCGTGGCCTGCCTCTTATGAGAATGTCGTTTGATTTGTGATTTGTAGCCAATAAGGGGGCAAAGTGGACCAAAATGAAATTATAGCAAATGGTTTAATGTTTTTGTATGTTATGGATGGTCTGGGGCACCATAAAGGGGTGGGGGTAAACATGACAAATTCATGGGGCCCAGCATTTCTGGGGGGCCCATAGAGCAGTGGTGGGGGCCCAGTGGATACAGGTTAGAAGTTGTGAAAATTTTGTGCAAGGTCCGCTGTATAATAGAGGCATAGAAGCCAGGAGTCGGACATTGAAATCATGTTAAGGTTCACTTTCACTTCATGCCAACGTACGTTAGATTAGTTATGGATTGCACCCCCATGTATATAACTGCTGCCCCTACCCCACATACCACCCCAGCTGCATCCTGTCCCCGGATCTTACCCAGTGAATGATTGCCAACTTAATACACTGGCCACTATGCTTAGGAACAAATGTTTTAATAAAACCTGAAAAGTAATTAGTTTGATCATTTTAAATACGTAGAGTTGTGTTTGATAAATAATAATTACCACTCTGCATCATGATACCATTCACTAGTTAGTACACAGTCTACGCTAAGGCCAATGAAAGCTACATGAGCATACACAGGACAACTAACATTAAGGTCATGTAAGTTATACACTGGGGCCAGGTATGTTAGCATAAAATGCTTCATTAATTGTGCTGTTACTTGACATTGATAATAATACCTGACCTATTAGCATAACTAAGATACATGAGCTAACATCAGCATTAAGGTACCAAAGTTACGCTATTAGGTCAGAACTGTTAGCACACTGGCTAACACTGATGTGAACATGTCTAAATTATGCTAACTGGCCAGGTGTTGTCATTAAAGCCAAGTAACAGTAAAGCTAATGAAACATTTTCCTGGTAAAATTCTTTGACGTTCTTGTAGCAATTGTAAACTCTTAATCACAACTGTCAGGAAAAAAAACTGTCTCATTAATAGTAGATGAGTGGCCTGTCAATCAACACCCATGTGGCCAAACTTTCTAAGAGCACTAAAAATGTTATTAATGGTGGAGTACTTTACTAAAGGACCATGAGCACACTTATTAGAGGGTCCAAATGAAGTTATTTTAACCACAGTGACTCCTGGGATCCATCTAGTGGTCATTATTGGTAGCACCCTTTAAGAGCCTTAAACACTGGTTGCAAATTCCGTCTGTTACTCACCCGTTAATCCTCTTAACATCTACCAGGTCACCAGCAACCCCTTTTAGGGTAAGGGTACTCATGCACTGATCTAAACTGATGTAGTTTAGATTGTGTTTCAGTCTCATCTTAAACTACTACTAGTCAAATTTCAAACTACTTCTAAAACCACTACAGTGCAAAAGTTTTAGGCGGCTTTAAGATTTGTTGTTGAAATGAACATGCATATTTTGTTCTCAGTCTCTTTTCTTCAGATGCAACAAGAAAATACAGGAAATATGTGCACAGCCTGAAAAGACCCACAAAAAACAGAACTAAATGGGTTCTTAAGGTTAAAGTCAGTATTTAATGTGACCCCTGACCCATGACCAGAAGCAGCAAAAACCATTAAGAAACATCTGGCATGTGTTGAATGAAACATGGAATAAAAAATCAGAAAGTGAATGCCACAAGTTTCATATTGTTTGAACAAAAGTATTATAGACATGCAAAGTGTAAAGGGAAGGTCACACTAAATACAACCACTTTGGTTTATAGAAGCTGTTTTTCACTGAAACTTTAGTTTTTACTTCTGTACATACTTTACTGTAGTACAGTAGATGTTTCCTTTGAAATGCAGACATGTATTTTGGATGTACAGTGAGTAACCCCAGCTCAAGGCTAGGCTTTCCAGGAAGGAATGGATGTTATAAGGTGAATATAACAGAATATTTGTAGTCCAGTACATTTGTATCATTATTTTTCGGAACAAAATCACTAAATGTTCATGTTTCCTTTAATAAAAGATTTGAGGGTTAACCATGTTTAGACCAAAATAAGGATCCAACTGTGATTAAATGTGTTGGAGCTTTTTCAAACTAAATGCGTCTTAGAGAAATGAGAATGTTCATCCACATGCCATGCAAGCTGTTCTCTTTTGGACATTCTCTTAATGATGATGCAGTATTATTATTTGCTTACAGGTGTAGCATAATTACAAGAACTGCAGGTGGAAATGAGCAAAATAAACATGTCTGAAATTACAACCCAATGGTATCTGGCCTGGGATTTCTATTCAAGTCTTGTCTTCTCAGTTTGCCAGTCTATTAACTCCTGTCTTCTTTTTTTCAGTTTCTCTGTAAAAGAGAATCATTACTGTGTCTACAGTTCTCAGAATTATGCCTCCTTTCAGTTAGAGAGCTGAATCATCTTATCCACACTTCCAGGGATTGAACATGCCATGTTTGTCTGTCAACACTCAGTTTAAAACTTCCACAGTGTTGAACATCCTTCACTTAGCAGGCTGAGCAGTCATCTCAGCTTCCTGTGCATAGCTGAGATAAAAAGGTGAGCAATGTGTCCATTATAAAGAGGCACTACAAGAAAAAGTGGGTCTGTTTTATCAGATCTTTCAGGTTTTCATGAGTCTCTCCATCATCAAATCCTCTAGCGCGCCTTGTTTTACATGCATACGCACTCACAGAGCTAGAGGAGACTTCACCCTTCTCATTTATTACATGATGGCACCAAACAACCTGTCAGCTTGGATAATTTCCTCTCATTAACCTAAAAGATCTTGCTCAGACAGACCATCCGTCATACGTACTCTGGTTGAGAGTGTGTCTGGAGGAGGGCATGTGTGCACACATCATTGTCTATGTGTCACCAGAAGGTGCTTAAGATGAGACAGATGGTAAAGTATTTTGGCGAGGGTTCCTTAAGACACGTTCAGGTTCAATTTAATCAGGTGTCATCTTGCCGCAGATCTCCTTCTGTTTTGTGATTCTTGTCACTTTGAAGCACTTTGGATGCACAGTTAACAATGTCACATTGTGTGGACTTGTGCAGCAATGCAATTGTTTCAAACAGGCTTGATCTCCAGCAACCAGCTGCAGTAGGTTTGGCTGATGCAAGCTGGAGGAAACATGAAAGAAGAGACAGAATTGCTAAGGTTGTAGCCTTAGAGTATGAAAGAACACATTGTTTTTGCCTTTGGCACCAGTTTTAAAATGCTTTATGGAGTCCTGTGGGGGTACATTTAACTAACTAGCCAAAGGTTGATTGAGATGGATGTGCATTTTTCTTGACATGCTTTCTATTCTTCTTAATGTTACCATGACTGTAGTGGCAGGGGTGAAAAAATGACTCAGATTTTATGATTCAGGAAAATCACCCATACAGCAACATAAAAGTACTCCATTACATGTAGAGTTACAGACGTATCAGCAGCACAATGGAGTTAAAAAGTATTTAAAGTATTGAAGTAGCAGTACTGGTTTGAAATATTTTCAGTGTTTGCCTTGTTTATCTAAATGTAGTTTCGATTGAGGTATTGAATAGTGTCATACATTTACGTGGAAGATTAATATTTAAATGAAGCTGAACACAAATGACAGACAGTCGAAATGAGCCCAGCCACTCACTGCTTTTTGTGAGCTGTCACAAACGTAGTTGATCTTAAACAAATGTTAGAGTTGTAAAGTTTATTATCCCATCATTTGTGTGTCCTAATGTGTGCTGTGTGCTGCTAATGCTAATGCTATGTAGTGTGTGTGTGTGTTTTAGGATGGATAAAATGCAATGTAGGTGTTTGATAATGTAATAGAAATCACAATATTTACTTTCAAAATATGTCAAACTACCTAAAAATTGCCCATATTTTAAGTGTAGCGCTCAATTACTAATTTATTTTACAACATAGTTTGCTGGTGACAGTGGCCGAGTAAACATTTTGTTAGACTGGATTCCACTAAAGTAAAGGTTACTTCAACATAAAGTTTCTGATAAAAACACAACATAGTGCCACAGCTAATCTATCAGTTTATAATCTTGCAGTGTGCAGCCTGTTGGACTTTTACATTATCTGCATGTTGATTACACTGGTCTGCAAGTAAAATGCTTCCAGAATAAAGGTAGTGAAATTTTACCACCTGTGAATCGCTGATAAAGAAAAATCAAGTCCAAAATGCTGGTGGGCTGAACTCTCCAAGATGCAGTCTTGGCTCAAAATGTGAAATTCGAGAAGTAACGAGAAAACGGGTTTTACTCAAAAGGATTATTGTGTCAGAGCTACCAGATCTACTTCAAAATACTGTCTGCGCATTATAATACATTTACTTTACAGGTTCTATCTAGTGGAAGATTAATAAATCTATTGTGTAAATGTACATAATCCAACATATGTGTGTAGTAACACTTTATCATATACCTTGAAAACATCAGCAAACCAGCACTTTTGTCATTTGTTTTCCAATTCATCGTATTAAAATCCGTAACTGCCAGCTTTCGGGTGGTTCAATGACATCTTCTTGTCTTTACGGCAACGACAACAAACTGAAACTCAACATTTAACACATTTAATCTCTGGGGCAAATCATTTCTAAAAAACTGTAGACCAGTGTGATCAACCTGATCCAATATGAAGTATGAACAGAGCGCTGTCATCAGATCCCAGATTATCTTTTTGACACGGTTGAAGGATGGAAAGGGCACAATGTACAACTGCTTACCCAACAATTAGAATGCATTGATGGCATCAGATGAAGAGGAAGTGTATCCCAGAGCTCATTATTGTTGGAGTGTAGCGTTGTAATACTCCTGATCTGCATTCCCAGCAGCACTCATTTCACATTGGTTCCCCTAATCAGTACTTCTACATTTCAAATTCAGATTCTTGTTTTGATGACGACTTGTTCTCTAAGGCATTTTGTTGTGTTATTGCTTGTCCTGATTATGTTTATTTATTCCTAAGTAATTTTGATTTTCTTCGGACGTATTTACGTCTATAAACGTGTAAAGTGTGGAAAAGTCAACTTTCGAAACTGATATGAAAATTAAATTTAAAGGTCAGAGATATGGGTGTCTTTATAAATGCATGAAAAGGTTTGTAAAATGTATTCTTTTTCTTATTTTTTTTTTTTCCCCCCAGAACTTTAATGTTCAGTAATGGTCCACGATAGGATTCATTGCAGCCTTTCCCAGTCTGGCTTCAATTATTCTCTTCATGATTAAAATGGTGAAATCTGCTTTATTTCTGTGTCCCATTAGGCTTTTATCTGCCTGGCTGCCTGTGTAGTTCATTTACACCTCTAAATGTCATTTTCTTCCCCTGGTTTTAGGTATCAGAGGAGGTGTCCCTGTTGATGTCCAGCCCCAGAATGCTCCTCCCTGCGTCGGGCACACTGCCACCGGGTGCCCCCCTGTCCGTCCACCACCAGATCCAACTGCTCCAGCAGCAGCTTCAGCAGCAGCAGCAGCAGACACAAGTGGCTGTAGCACAGGTATGCGCACAAAAACACACATTAAAATAGGTTATATTTAGTACTGATATTTCAGACTCTCAACATCAGGTGGAAATCGAGTACCAGAATGCATTTAGGACTACCAGAACCACAAATAAACCAGTGCTATGTATCCACAGGCTGTATCACCCACCGAAAAAAGTATAAAGCTCGTTGTCTGCACGCATCTTTATTATGGTATCAAGTTTTCTTCTTCAGCTGATAGCTGATTTTGACAGTTTATCAAAATAACACTTTGTCCAATAATCTTCACATGTTAGTTAGCTGATAGTTTACATTATAGCTCATGTTAGCTTCGCTCTGTTTTTGACAGAAAAAAGCTCCAGTAACACCATACATCACCTGTTTTATCAAACGGTTTGTGTTGTCAGTAGCTGCACTAAAGACGTGCTTGGAATCACCCAAACAAGGTCAGAACTGTCACAGTTTAGTCTGAAACATGGCTCAGCGATAATAATATCACATAATAATTATATACCATCATAAGCCTCGTTATCAATCACACTGTGGTCAAAAAAGGCTGCGATTTCATCATCAAACTCTATTCTTTTCATTTATAGCTTTTTCCAATGGTGAAAACAATAGTGTTTTCAGCTTTTATCACTTTCTTTTATTCTAAAAGTTGTTTTTTTAATAGTTCTCACCACATCTGGTCACTTTCTGACACTTTGGTCAAAAGCCGGTGGTGTTAGTTTTCAACACCACTTACTACTCCTCTAGTGGTCACATACATCCCCAGTCCATCTGTGTAATATTTTCAGTTCATATCACTACAATCCAGTACACTGGCATAGTTTCAGAGCTCTGTATTCTAAACAAATAATTACCCTGTCCCTCAAAGGGGGGCAAGGGGTATTGCTTTTGGTTTGGTTTGTTTGTTTCTTTGTTAACACTTTAGCAGCAAAACTATAGGTTGAATTCATACCACATTGGGTTTATAGTTTGCAAGTGACACATAATAGATGTGATTACATTTTTGGAAAAGTAGGTCAAATTTAATTTTTTTTATGAATTTTTAATTTTTTTCCCCCCATTTACTTATAATGGGCAACATTTCAAATCAACATCAATTTTAACTCAATGTACTTAAAATGTTGCAGAGATATAGAGGTTAATTTTAGATATTACTATGCAAAATATCTAAGTGATAGCTTGTTTTTGACATTTTTTGTTATATTTTTTAAATCTTTTTCTTTTCCCATTTACTTATAATGGGAGAAATTTCAAATGTCTATAAAAGCATCATTTTTTTTTCAATTCACTTCAAACTTGGCACATTTATAATTTTTATATTTAACAAATATTGAATATGGATGAAAGAGTTGACCGATGCCAAATTAAGCGACAATATGTGCGAGCGGCAGGGTTTGTTGTGTCTGGCACCACTTGTTTTACATAATTTTAGGTCATTATTTTTATATTTAGAAGTAGCAAGACTTTACATAGTTCCTTTAATACATAGAAAACCTCCAAAGATAAGTTCAGAAAACAAAGATTTAACACAGTACAATTTATTCATGAAGAATACTTGCCATTCAAAGTATAGGTTGTGGCCAAAACCATGATTTGACTCTGATTAAACAGACATAAAAACAGATATTAAAAAAAAAGAAAAAACTAAACAAAATGAAACATACTGTCCAAAATTGCCTTTGTTTATTAAAATTACATTTCAGATGGTTCCTGTTATATCAATCTTCAGCACAGTGAATCATGCTTTAACCTGGACCATTTGTTGCCATGGGAACTGGTGTTGGTCTTGTCCTTGGCAATTTGCAGGTTAAAAGTGCAGTCAGCAGAACAATGGAAGCAGTGTTACACCTGCCTTATTCCTCTGGGCTCTTGAACTTTGGGAAAACAAACCTAGAAATATGCACTGAGTTTAAGGTAACTTAGCAGACCAGTAAAAGTCATATACGACGTAGTAATGTGTGTTTAAATGGTGGACAAACGGATACATGTGAAGTAGTGTTGTAGTTAATAATACAACAGTATGGGACAGACAGTAGGACCATGTAAACACCGAATAACAGATGTTCACTTTAATGATGACAATGATAATATTTCAGTAGATATTCCTTGTTTCATGTTTCCTTTTCTCATCTATATGAATCATTTCAGATAGATTCTTAAGTGTGCAGCTCTAGTTTTATGTATTTTCATCGTATATATTTTTGTTTTAATTAAGACACTCCACAGTGGCATAAGGTGTGCATCTAAAAGCTTAAAAATAAAACTGTCCTCATTTTCCACTTACAATTAGGTAATGTAATGATGCCACTGTTGGTATTGTACCTTAAGCTGCATCTAAATAATTCGACTAATTGAGATTTTGTTTTCTGAAAATCATGGCAAATCCTTAAATTGCAAAATCAAGATAATGATATAAAGAGATGTCCTGATGTTTTCTTCTTGTCATGTATGAAATATGAATGTGTCACATGCTATATAGTTTTAGTAAAGAAAGTTTTGTGGGTGTTTTTTGTTTGTTTTTTTTTTTAGTTCTCACTGGCAGAAAACAATTGCTTAAAATTGTAAATCATCCATATCCTTAAAATCATTGCATTTTGTGGCCATTTCGCCCTCATTAACTTTTCTTACCTAGCAGTATTTACCCACCAACCTTAGCAAAAATGCATCTAGTTATCTGCATGCATATACTGTACATATCGTTGCTGTCGTACGGAAACCTCATAAGTCCATTTTTGTTCTTTCTATTGTCATAAAATGATTCTATTGGTGAGTCTTCATGTTGGCCTGATGGTTTTAGAAATATTTAACCACTGAAAAGTGTTGAAAACGGCTTGTGACTATATCTCTTAACTCCATTAATTTATTTAGAATACATTGTTACCTCGCCCCCTGAAGGGGAGGCGAGGTTATTGTTTTTGGCTTGTTTTTTTTTTGTCTGTTTGTGTGTTTGTTTGTTTGTCAACAACTTCACGCAAAAACTACTTGACCAATTTCCATGAAAATTTCCGGAAAGGTCCGAAGTGGTCCAGAATAGATCCCATTAAATTTTGGTGAATGTAGGTCAAAGGTCAAGGTCACCAAAAATGTGTGTTTTCAATGATAAGAGATAGGGCAAATCAGGTAAAATATTTGCGAGGGGCTGGGTTTGTTGTGCCTGGAACCACTTGTTTTTCCCAGTTTCCTGAAAAATAACTGTTTCGGACCTGAGATGTTTCTGCCCGACAGCTACAATATATAAACATTTCCATATATGAAGTGAAAACTGATGTATGGACAAAAACTGACTATATATTACGTGAACCATTTATTATATTGACATACACGTTGAGCCCAATCAATTATATAATTTTATAATATTATATCTTAGTATGTCCAGGAGATTCATCTATGTAATACTAATAAATTACCACATCATTAACATATTTTAGTTTCACCTTAGTATGTCAGATATTGCATGTTCATATGAGTATACTCCCCATTCCTGATTACACCGAGGTGTTGTATTTATTATCCCGTCCGCCAATAGCAAACAAAACATGTCTTTATTCAATGAAAACCTAATGCGATCAGTTGAAAATACTTAGGAATGATTTTAGTCAGAAAAGGAAATCAACAGCTGCCTTCAGTCCAATCTGGGTTCTAAAAAAGTTGTTACTGAGTGCACCCAGCATCAGACATCAATCACCCAGCGTGAGTGGCTGCAGAGGGAGAAGTGACTGGTGACAGACTTGCAAAAAGCCTCGAGACCAGAAACTGCAATTTCACAACTCATCACACTTGTCTTCATGCACACTCACACTGACCCAGAAGTGTCCCAGATGGTTAAATACTGATGTTTGTCAGGTTCAGCTGGGAACAGATACTGGGCTTCTGATTACACCTCCTGAACTCACCTACCTTTTATCTACATCTAAACCTCTGACAGACCTCTAATAGACACCTGGTTTGATTGTGCCCAGATATTAACCCTTTATAGTTCACTCATAGAAATACTCTGAAATTCCAAATTTCAATCTCAGTGTGTTATTGAAGGACAAAACAAGACTTAATTACTTTTGCGAAATTTTTCAGAAATTTTTATTGTTATGTAGAAAATACAGTGATATTTTGTTCCTTACCCGTAAGTGGCAAAAAAAAATAAAAAAATCCAAGAAGTATATATATATATATATATATAAAATATACAAGAAAAAAACATGTAAGGTGAAAGGAACATGTATTTTAGAACATTAGAACATAATTTTTAGAGCATTAGAACAACATAAGTGCTGATCCAGACCCCTGTCCACATCCACATGATCCCTGTGAATATCATTCCTTGTATTAGTACCATTACTTCATGGTACCTAACAAAGCAGGTCCACTCACTGTTTGTTAGTTAGTTAGTTAGGTTGTTTATTTCAAATATAACATTAAAACCAAACAACAAAAGGATTTATATAAAAAGAAAGTCAAACATTCGAAAAGGAGCAGGATGAAGTTTAATTTATAATCTCCCGCCCCAGTGCTGTACCACTGTTCATGCAGAGGTGGACCCTACAGACCCTGTAGACCACATTAAACCTGAGATTGTTCACTCACTGTCCTCACTGTAACTGTCACTGTCTTGTAACGTGTGTGGAAATTACCAAAAATAGTCACTTGCCCGATAAAGGGTTAATGCTGTTAACTGTGTTTAGATGAAACCAGACGTGACAGGCGTCTGCCAGAGACACTGGTACGAATATCTGCAATGGTTAAATCTGCACTAGCACATGAAAGGATTATTGACCATATGTCGAACATTTCAGTGTGTAAGTGTTCGCTACCCTGAGGCGTTTTTGCCTGACCTTAGCTCTTTTACCATTTAGCGAGGTTTCCCTACTGGGCCCAAGTTCTGTGAGCTGCTGAACATTTGGCTTCCACACAGCATCTAAATTAGTTTCCTATGACTCCTCAGTTTGTTTCTTGTCTGACTGGATTGTCTACACTGATTGTGTCTGTAACGCTGTCATTGTCCTTCACCTGATCCACAATAGTAGTGCTTATACAGCCGCAGAAAAAACTTACTAGACAACCCTTGTTTTCATCAATTTCTTGTTCATTTTAATGCCTGGTACAACTAAAGGTACATTTGTTTGGACAAATATAATGAGAACAACAAAA
>JAPQRP010000020.1:12449598-12462537 GCA_037367295.1 Apogon hyalosoma
GCCAAAACTGCATAAAACTAGTACAAATTTCTCGAGGGCCAACAGTTACTGTGTCCGCCATATTCATCCCCAACAATGGAGCTTGTTTTGTTATAAATATTCCATAAATTAGTTGTAAAATCTAAGTGGGGTAGGTCAAGATGAAAATTCTTGAAACAGGTCAAATAATCTTAACAAGCTTAACTCTCAATAAGTAAATAAATCTAGAAAATTATCTCCCAAGATAATATTCCACATTCAAGCCAGTTTATCTTATGAGATGCTTTTGTTGCTGCTGCCTCATTTATATTTATGTTACATAAGGCGTATGCATGTAACTGTATCCTGGTTACTATTGGATAATATCTAGGTTACTGAAATTGGAATATGGTGATTATATGCGTACACAAAAAACAGGATACTTCAAAAACCCCATAATACCCAGGATACTAATATGCAGGTAAACACAGTCATAATCATCCTTTTAATGAACAATCTTTGAGCAGCTTTGACTCTTGTAGGCCTCACTCAAAGATAACAGCAGCTATGGGATCATTCATACTATTCAATGCAAAGGGGAGTTCCTATCTTCCTTTTGTATCTATGAGTATCTATTTTTTCGTAGTCTTTTCTATTAGAGGCCCAAAATTAAAATTTGGAGTTGTAAATGTCCGGGGGTGGTCCTTTTATGATGGTATGTTATGGTAACAATCAATAAAAAAATGTATGGTTTTTCCATTGAACATAACTGAGAAGATTAAAGGAAACTAAGTAGAGAAATGACAAATTGTGAAGATGGTAATTGTCTTAAGGCACCATTGAGTTCATCTGAACAAAGAAAGGAATAAAGAGACGGAGTGATGCTGCCGCCTAATTAGCACTTTAAGGAGTCCATTCAGTTGCTTGAAGCACCTTCAATTTCATGACACGCAGATAAGAGAGCTGCAGACGTTCAGCAGCAGCAGCAGGTTTTCTACCAAGGGACCACAACCATTAAACACAAGTGGTGCACTTTTTAATTGGCTCATTGTCTTGGATCTACTTTCCATAGAATGGTTTAGTTTGTCTCTTGTCACACTTAAAAATACATTTCAAAGTCATTGTTTCTGAACTACTGGGCTTTAGTTTGACATTCCACTTGTGCTCCTTTTTGTGAAGTTTTGCTTTAAAGAATACTTAAAAATGAAAAACTCTCTATTACTGTTCTCTACTCAGTTGTAAAGCTTCATCTACAACCCTAAATGATGAGATGAGACACAACCAGACCTCTTTTTTTTTTTTTCTTGCATTAACCCATAAAGGCCCAAACAGCCACTGACAACCAAAATCATCTGTTGATCTAAAATATTTAATAACGTCCGATCCACTCAACCTATCAATACATGTAAATAATTGGTGTAAAATGCAGTTTGTCATCTTTTCATGGTCATCAGATATGACCCATTTGGACGTTCAGAGGCTCCGTAGTGAACGTGGAAACACCGTCATCTTCTACAACGTTGATTCATCAGTAAAACCCATGGAGTTGGATCAGTGACAGTGGATGGACACACTTGGTTTATGTTCAGTCATTGATATATTCGCTGATGCCGTCACTTTTTGTTTAGTTTTCTCTATTTCTGCCCTATTAACTGTCAATTTTAATATGAGCTTTTATGAACATCTGCACGGTCAGTAAATTAGATGCAGAAAAAATAGCAGGTTTTCACTTTAAAAAAATGGAAAATTCGAAGGATAATATAATATATGGTGATAAAACACTTTAGAAAGGTTAAATAAAGATAAATATTCATTTTAGTATTTGCCACAAAAGTACCACTGGGTCTATTTGGGTTAATTTGTTTAAACATGACTGAATTAAGGTCTGAATATATGTGAAGTAGAGGAATGAAATCTTATTTGTCTTGATACCAAACTGCTGCAGCTACGATATTATCACAGGAAGATATTTTTGCTTTTACACATCAAAGAAAAAAGGAGCGACAGTGACACAGATACCACCATAATCAGTGTAGTTTTTTAATTTTTAAGTACGTCTATTAAATATTTTCTTTCAAGAGAAGAAGTATAGAGACACACCAGTGGACAAATGGAAATAGCCTCACATCCAGCTGTAATAATTTAAGTCATATCATCTATCATCTTATCAATTTTTCATTTCATTTTCTCATATTTTATCTTCTGGGTCACACTCTGTTTCCACAGAAACTGCAGAGCGAAACCCGTTTTAACCTTGAGTGGCTGCATCAGAACACTGTGCTCTCTTCGATCAGATACAAACATAACAAAGGCTGCCTATCTTAGAATTATTAGTGTCCTTTATCCGCCGCCTCAGCTCAGTGAAACATTTAACGTTAGCATCTTCAGGACAAATGTGCCACTTGCTCTCAAGGCCTCGGTGTAAACTACGTAGGAGCGTCTGATGTGCTATTAGAGTTGTCACCGGGGCAGCGAGTGTCGGAAACAGGCTCCTCTCCTCCATAGCTCAAGATGAGTTTCTGTCAGCCATAAGTTACACAAGCAAAGTTATCATCAGCTTTTCAGTCTGTACAAATGAGGTCTGCAGGAGTCAGTCTGGCCCCAATCCAATCTGAAATCACCTCTGTTTGTTACTAAGTGCAAGGATAATGGATGTGGACGACGGTCCTCCTCGACACCTGGGTTTAATGCGGTTTGTCAGGATGTTCTGAGACAGTGAGGAGGTATCAAGGCCTCAGGACGAAGCCTGTGAGGTTTTAACTCCCATCTGTTGTTTCTCCACTTCACTGGTTCTTATTAGAGTGCAAAGGAGCGATAAGGTTTCATTGTAGAAAATGAAAAAGGCAATAGTGTTTATGTGCAAGAGAGAAAGAGGTAGAGAGGCAGGAGAATGAGATGAGGAAGGAAGAAGAGATGGAAGAGGCATCAGTGAAAGAAAAAAGTCAAATTAAGGCAAGATAAATGAATTTCTTTAGCACATTTGTCCTTTTTCTCGTGGGCGTGGAGTTATTTAATACAACTGTAAAATAGAATTCTACAATAGGCTGCTAATAATAAGCTTAAAAAATAACATACATTATCCTGTTTTCATTGTTACTGCATTCAGAGCACATTATTCTAATAACTGAGTGAATATAACTAGCTGCTTCTGGTTCTTTGAAAAATGAATAAAGTTAGCATTTACATTTAAACTCCTTACATTCATTGTCATTCCTCTTATTATAAGTTAGAAAATAGATTTAGCCTGTCATCGTTTCATCAATAATGGTGTTACAATGGAAACAGCCACATTTTTATGCATCTTTAATGAAAGTAATGCCCACAAGAACTTTTTTTAACCACATACTGACTCTGAATTAGCTCACAACCAAAGTTAACAGACAAAAGAACAATAAAAGCAATCAAATTAAGTGAATATCCAATGCTTTCCGTACCAAATTTGACCAGAATTCAAACCCTGTTCCCTTATAACAACAGAAAAGTTATAAAAACTTTCCAGAAATTCCCTAAATTTGCACAAATTAAAATAATTTTCCATCTAAAGTGTTTTATATACAAAAGGTAAATTATGTTGCATGAACTGAATATGAATAAAGCATAGGCTGCTTTAAACATTAAAAACCACAGACTTCACAAAAGCTACTGGATAGTAAAAATATAGCTGCTGTACATACTTTGTTGAAGGTTTGTTGCTTTTCTCAGCTTCATATATTTGGAAATTACATGTTTTTACTATGCATACTGTTGCTAAAACTTAGAAAAAGCCATTTACTGGTGAAAGAATAACAATAATAAATGAAACAAAAATGTGATTATCTCATGTCGTACAATTTTAAGGATTAAAAAAAAAATTTATATCAGGGAATTTTTCCATCAGAGCAACAGCAGCCTTTTAGTTGGACTGAATCGATGCCTAGAGGAGATTGAAAGCTAAATACATGAAATTGTCCTTCACTAATCACATTTTAATTGGTTTTCACTACAAATATAAAAATAAAGGATTCAGAGCATAAACAGCAGGTCCTCGAAGTAGGTATAAAAATGCGGCAGTGGCCTTGGCGTTTTGTTCAGATACCAATTACAGCTTATTTTACAGTTTTCTTCTTTTTTTCCGTCCCTTTGATTTGTGTCACCGTTGACGTCAGGAGCCAAATGCCTTCATGCTGCCACGGTAACGACTTCTGTTACCATATGAAACTTTAATGAGAAACTGGGCTGTTGTTACGAGTTTCGGTGAGTTGTTCCTCCACGAGGTGCAATGCATTGTGGGAAATGTCCGTTCTAGTCCCTGTCTGGACTCTTTATCAGCCCCCGGTCGGACACACTCTAGTACTGATTAAGTTATTTATAGTGAATGACTAAAAAACACTAAAAGATATGAATTACAGGAAAAAAAAACACTATTGCACAAAACAGTAGACACCTTAATTTCTGTTTTAGGTCTAGTTTTGCCATGAATTGCTCTTCACTATGAGATTAAAGTGTGTCTAAACGCCATCCTTCAGTTCTTTTTTTTGACATGTGAAGTCCTGCAGGTCCAAACTCCAGGGTTAAGCCTCATCAAACTATCGAGAGCCACGTTGCCCCTCCTGTCAGAAAATCTTTATTAAGCGGGCTCCCTCAGCACACCCGGCTTCTTCTGAAACCTTCTTGTGAATTGAAACCATGAGAATTAATCCTTTTGAAAATGTTAAAAGCAATTAGGGGACACAGCAGAATGGGGAGGTGAATTTAAAGAGGACTTTGAAGTAAAAATGGAGTCGCCGCAATAAAAAGCTGCAACTGTGTATATTTCAATATGTGCAGTGAATTAATTATATCTGCTTCCTTCTCTTATATAAATGACTCAAAGTGTTCAGCTGAAGACACTTTTGTCTTGTAGGCCACGGTAGACTTTAGAATTGAGACTAAATGAAGATCAAACTCACTTCTGGAGTTCTAAAAAAAAAAAACGTAATGGAAAGATAAAAAACCACAAAATCAATCAATCATGACACCAGTGTGTGTGCAAATTATTGATAAGACTGTTCATTGATTTTAATTGGTCACTTTCCAGTTTTTCATAGCACAGAATTACTTTGACTTCCTACTTTTCACCGTAGACGAAGCTCACAATCAATTTTAAAACACGTTTAAACGTTATATGATCAGACAATAAAAATATGTTTGTTTATTAAAAATAAACAGTTTTTTTCTCTTGTGCCAAAAAAAGAACTGATAATCCTTGGACTGTTAGACTGTGGAACTGTATAGTATATTGTTTTTATACATTACTTATGTCAGAGTGCAGTTTTTTTTTGTTTTTTTTTTATGTAACTTAACTATCTTATCAGTTGTACTTATATTTCACTGTGCATTATGCATACTACTTTCTCAGTCTCTGTAACAAGATGCAACTGACATAGAGCAGCATTAAAAACAAGAATTTCATGAAAAAAGCATGTTATTTAATATGACATTCCTTTGTACTTTACATGTCTTAAACTGTTCTGCGCTTCCGTGAACTCTGAGATTTACGGAGCTAATCTTCTAGTCTGTTACACCAGGTTTCCTTCAACACATGTCCAGTGTTTCTTATTATTTAAGCTGCTTCTCACACACTGCAAAAAAGGGGTGTCTAAAAACAAGATAAAAACACTAAATCTGAGGAAAAAGGCACTCAAAACTATCAAAATCTCTGTCCATGCAGGAAGATAATTTTCACTTGACAAGATTTCTTGAATTAAAATTGTTAAATCTAGAAATTAGCATGTCTACAGACGTATAACACTGAAAATAAGAAATTAACTCTTAAAACAAGACACATGATCTAACACTTCTAAATCTAAATTTTTTATCTTGGTAAGAGCTAAGTAATTTGCAGTGTGGGACCAAAGATCACACTAAATACTGACTTTTTTCTGTAGAGGCCATACAGTTCATATTTGTTGTGAGTTTTTAATGATATGCACAATATTTCCCTCTTTTTCTATTTTAATAAAGAGACTGCAAAATAGATGTTATGCCCATTACAACCATGTAAATACAAAATAAGTTAAGGATGTCATGAGACTGTACAGCACAGTACTGTGCATCACTTAGGGGCAGCCAATGTTTTTCGCTTCAAGCTCTTAATACAGTGCATCTGGTGCTTATTCATATTGTATATTGTAATTCCAATGCTGCCGTTATCTCCACACTGGAAAAAATGCCCCTCTGAAAACAAGTTTTAAAAAATTAATACAAGATATTTTTGCTTCAATTAAGCCGATGGAACAAGTGAAAATTATCTTGGTAAGATTTCCTGAAATCAGATTTTCCAGATCTATTGTCTAAAAATAAGTTCTTATATCTCACTGAAAAGTTCCTCTTTAGGTGATTCTGTCTTATTTTAAGTGCGATGAGATATTTGGACTAGAAATGAGAAAAATACATTTGGTCAGATTTAGATTTTTTTCCAGTGCATGCTGCCAACATAGTTTGATAAAGTGCCTCACATAGCAGTGGATTATTCAAGAAGTCCTGCATGTTTTTTGAGCCTTCCATTAAAGCTACAGGAGCTGAAATCAGGGACAAACATTGAAAACACACATATTCTTCCTGCATCGATCAAAAGACTACAGATAAATACAGATGACCTGCCAGTATTTCATGCACTTAATGGAAAATGAAGCCACTTTTCTGAGCTTCCCTGTTGAGCCACAGACTAGAGTGGCTGAATCTCATCCAGGTTACTTTGCGAGGAACCTCAGCGATTGGTAATTACAGGTGTGGACCATGTATTTAACCCCCCCTCTGCCTGTCTGAAAGACCTGTGATTAGCCAACATTTGCATGTCAGAGAGTAGATTTTCTACAGCCAAACACACAAAGGCAAAGAGTAGTTGCAGAAGTCTCACATACTCTCTAAAAGGTAACTATTTATTTTAGATTTATTTTCGTCCAATGATGCTAATAACATACTAAAAGTAAAAAAAAAAAAAAAAACAACAACAGCAACAAAATAACAGTGCAGCAGCTTGAATGATGTGACTGCACTGTGAAGTAACACATCAGTGCTGGTTGAATATATCATCATTTAATAGACTGATAACAGATCAACATATTGCCTCATGTTTTACATCATCTTCAGGAGAAGGTGAATATTAACATTTTCTATTCTGAGGTTTGCTGCCCACCTGTTCTTCAGTGGGATTTGCTCCACAACTATTTTTGTCACAACTTCCAAATGATTTGTTTTTCTCTTTCTCAAGTGATTTGTCACCATTTATTACAATATTATCCTCTACATTTTGCATTTTCAGTGCTTATTGTCAAAAGGAGCAGCCGAGGGGTTTTTACACTGTTCAACATTGGTCTTGTTTATCTGCAAAAATCCTCCTTGACATAGTATTTCAGAAAAGCAGATGAAGTACATTAGAGCTCTGAATGGCTGCTGTCTTTTTAGCGTGTATTTTTGTAGCGTACAGATGATACAAATCCTTTTTCCAGTCACACTGTTTGTGCTCTTGTTTGCTTTTTCTCTCCCATCCCACCAGTTCATCACAGATTCATCCATTTGCCTCCAAGTGTCTAAAGACTATGTTGTTGCTGTCTTGAAGTTGTGAGGCGCTGCTTTGATTAATTGCTCCTCGGTTTAAAATAGTGAGATCGATTGAGTTGATCAGTGCCGCGTTCAGCTGAGTCAGCAAAGTCTCCGAACATCTTGTTAAATTAGACTTCACTTGATGGCCGGTTACTTGTGTGGAAAAAGCAGTGTTTTATATAAAAATGCTTTGTTAGTTAACAGCACTCTTTACAAGTGACACACCCCAACTGTAAAACACATAAAGTCCGATTATAGAATTCTCTGCTTTGCCCTTGGTTATGTCTTCTCTCATTATTTGATACCGTGTTTTTGTGGCTTTGTCCTTGTTGTTGCTAGTGGTGCTGAAAAATGCTGATGATTCATGAATTCCTCAGATATAATTTCCCCACACACTCAGAAGCCTTTTTATCCTGTAGTTGAAATATTCACTTAGTAAACAGGGAGTAACAGGGAGCTATCGGGAGTCAGTTTGTGAGACTGTTCTCAAATATTAGGAGTACACCGCCAAAAAATATTTTCAAAAAAGGGAAATGTATTTATTTTGGGGATATTAATCTGTTTTATTTTAATTTGCTAGTTTTAAGTGCTGATAGAAAAAAATATCTTGGTAGTTGACCTTGTTTTTAGAACATGTAGCTTCCTTTTTCTAGGTCAGAATTTGCAGCTTATTTTGAGTACAAACGATCTAGAAATGAGCTCTAATAATGTGCAACACGAGCACCTGATGCTTTGCCACATATGCAACCAATGTTTTCCCCTTTTTTAAAGCAATACATTTTCTTAATCCAAGAGCAATGCATTTTTTTCTCCATTCAAAGGCACAGTGGCAAAGCAATGTCAAACAAACGTCTGTATTAATCAGCATCACAAAGATTAGTGTTGTTCCAAGACAATTCGTGATTTATCATGAACAGTATTCAGTCCTGATTTCCTTGTCAGTTGTATGGTGTTTGAGAAATCATCACAGCCATCAGGAGCCGTAAACATCTGTTAATGGACTTCAGACACATTGTGCAGTCTTTACTTTAGTGTAATCAATGTGTTAATCGCCTTCTTTCTTCTCTTTCTGTCTGTCCATCTCCCTTCTCTTCCTCTTGTTTAGGTCCATTTGTTGAAGGACCAGCTGAGTGCAGAGGCCACAGCTCGGCTCGAAGCCCAGGCTCGAGTCCACCAGCTGCTGCTGCAGAACAAAGACCTGCTCCAGCACATCTCCCTGCTGGTTAAACAGATCCAGGAGCTGGAGACCAAAATGTCTGGACCAAACTCCAGTGAGTGAATCACACACAAGCATCTTCTTTGTCCCAGAAATAAGGCTTTGATCATTTATTGAGAGTCTATTCTCTTATTATTATCTTTTACCTTATTCTTCTGTCTTTACGTTTCTTTATACACTGTAATTAAGAGAAACAGGTTATTTTAGACACAGTTGCACATTTAAAATTTTTCACAAGGTGAAAAACACCGTAATTCCTTACTCATTCCTTGATCTAAAAATTAGCCAAACTTCACACAGAAACAGAAAATTCATCAGCCAAATGTTTAGTCATCTAATCTGAAATGATAATCAGACACAATCATAGTAGCAAAATGGAAAAAAAACGTTTTGACTGAAATTCTAAAATAAGAAAAGAAAGTAGTAACATTGAAAAGTACATTGGATTGTAACTTATAGTTCATTGGAAACAATATGAGTCAACATATTTCATTTAATAAATTTGTAAAGATTCATCCATTACTGATATGAAGCCTAAAATATATGTATAAAAAAAGATTGTACAGGAGCAGTTCAGGTCTAATTATGTATTGTTACACATATTAATTATTTGATGTCTTCAGTCCATAAACATGGTTTTTAAAGTATAAGTTTACTTACATTCTAATCTGACTGCATGACTCTGAAAATCTCTACAAATATGGAAAGAGGCTGAGATGGACATGATCAGTGTCTGGAGGAGTTCAGGTTCATGCATTTGACAGAATCACAAGGCACTAATGCAGAACCATGTCAGGCTCTGAAAGGGTTAGTTTGAGTTTCCATCCTGCTTTTATCACCTCATAAAGACCATCTAAAAGCCACTGTCCATTTACATGTACACTAGAATATTTTCACCGCTTTTCCCCACACAGTGAGTCATTCTCTTAGTATTATTTCTGTACAACTGTTTTTTCTGTTATTTGTCATGACATGCATGGAAAGACTCATGTTGAAACGGGAAGTGGGAAGTAAAGCTGATTTCACACATAAAAATGCAGATTTTGAAATTTTTGTTATTACATTTGTAAGTGCTTTATTACAGGTATTGATACATTTTATAACAGTTTAGTCATATGGCTGTTTACAGGTCAAAAACATGTTTTAGTGTATGTTATGACTTTAAGTGTGGCTCTTCTTCAAATGTATGGCAAGAATCTGCATTATAAGTTTGTCACTTAAAAAGAAAATTAAGTTAAATAATAATTTATCACCATTTGCTGCATCCCAAGTATCTATCTGATGTGCATGTGTATTTTACCTGACAGTGCAAACTTAAATGCACTGTTGCCCATAAAGCTGGAAGGAATTTTTTTTCTTTCTTTTCATGAATTGATCATGACAGTGTGATTTATTCTTTATAGAAGTGGAACTGGGACTCTGGCACCAGGTCAAAGGTGATTACTGATTGGAATAAAATGAGGAATGTGTCTGAAAACAAAATTATTCCAACTTTATGGACAAGAATGTACATAATTTGAGGCAAAATGAACTCACAAAGATGTAGTGGTGAGAAAAAAAAACCCACAAACAATTCTGTATATGTGAAACTATCTTAGTTGTACTGACAATTGATGCATTGTTTACAGTAAAATTGCTGTCCATTCAGCCTTCACATTACCCAGAGGAAAATCTTCTATCTTATCATTCAACATTTAAAAAAAAAACTCAGTGGGAAAAATATTATCTCATCGTAGGGCCTGCAAGTTGGATGTATTACATTAAGCACTTCATTCCACACAAGGTCTGGAAACCATAACACAAATGTGGAATCAGACTCAAAACATGTCTCAGTGAAGTGGAGATTAAATAGGTTTGTCATGCCGCATTTTGACTTTGCTAAGCGCTCATTTAGTGGATTCAGTGACGTGGCAAAGAGTCATGCTAAAATGGTAAGAAACATGGCTCTGTAATGGCTCGTTCCTGTGTTTGGCCTGCTTTCAGCCTCCATCATGAGTAAGTTCTACTTCACAGTCTTTTTATTGCAAGTTAACAGCTTTTTCCACTCTTTATGTGTGGATATTTGTGAAGAAATGTGCACTCAGAAGACCGCAGGTGATCTCAGAAAGCTTTTCTACTCTGAAAAGGTTCAAAGAGAAGTACTCAGAAAATCTTTTCTGCCCACTTCCTGTTGGATTGAAAGGTGACTTTGGGGAATATGTAGCCGATAAGAAGTAGGGGGAACATTCAGATACTGGAATTGAGTATCGTTTATTGTTATTCGCAGTAATATTAGTCATATCACTGCTACTCTGAGCATATAGCTTTTAATATATTTTGTGTCAGTACATTAACCACTGTGCATAGTGACTGTTTTCTGTGTTATTTGTATCTGTTGAGTTACATACCTGTGACTAAAGGGTAATTGCCAGTGCTTTAGCAATGATAAGCAGTGGAGCTGTTCAGTTTTCTGATTATGTTGTGCATTATTAGAATTTGTGTATGATTTCTTCATAACAAAATGTCACAATTTTTCTCAGAAGCTCCTCAATTATTTTTGTTTTTCACAAAGGAAAACAGATTACTGACGCTTTTTTTACCTTTTCTTTTCAGAATAAAAAGTAAGAAACGTGTCAGCGCCATGGCAAAATCCTTGCCGCCACACCATACATTTCTTGCAAAAAAATCATCACTGTAGCATTAGACTTATTATACAAGTGTATAATATATAATAGGTCAGGACAAACGTCCTGCCCCATCAAATGAAAGTTTGCAAAGCTTCAGGAGGCAGAGAAAAGATTGATGAGCGTTAAGTTTCATTTTCACTTCCGCAGGTGGCACAGTCCGCACTGCCCCGTACACCCATAGTATTATAAATAGGACGGAAACTGGCCAAGCCTAACAAATGGCAACTTAGCAAATATAACAACATCCCATAATAACTTTATACCTTCGTAAACATCATAATCAAACTCACACGTATAGAAGAAACGCTATCAATTTTAACATTACACTCCATTACTTTAATTTAGAGCTGTGTCCAGTGGTGAAAACAACAGTTATGCTTCTATTTTTTTATCACTTTGTTGCACAGCGTGACTCACTGCTTCCTCTAGTGGTCATGCACATTCACAGTGACACGTCTGCAGCACAGTATGTTAACATCTTGGACAGAACTCTCCATTCTAAACTCTGTGCTGATTCTTTTAAAGTCACTACTGAATATTATAATATATTGTTTTTAATGTATAAGTAAGAATGCTTCTAAAAGCCTTTTTAATTAAAGTTTGCACTCTATAGCCAATACAAGTAGATTTTTGTAGATGAGTGACATAATGAATAGTCAAACATTATAAACTTTAAAGGTCATCATTGTAATGTAAAACCTCTAAAGCTGCAAAAAACAATCATTTTCAATGCTGATTAATCATGTGTTGATTTATTTTCAAGTAATCATCTGCAAAATGTCAGGAAATGTTAAAAAGTGTCTTCCAAAGTCAAATACAACATCCTCACAAGTCACAGAGGAGGACAGAGACCGGAAATTATTCGCATTTAAGAAGATGGAATCTGATTTCTTTTTTCTTTTTTTTAATGGCCCAAATGAATAACCAAAATACGTGCAAATTAATTTAGCATTCAGTGAGTAACCACCGAATTGATTAATCATTGCAGCTCTTAAAGCCTTCATTAAACCCTGTCCTCTACCACTGAAATTAGCCTAAAGTCCAGTCTATGTATTGAGCGACAGTTGGTTAAAAGACCAGTTTACGTCTGAACACCTGTTAGTGTCTCCTGACAAGGCTGGTTGTTCGCAGTAACATTATCATCAGTGTCTGTGGGGTTCTGACCTCAGAGCTCGCTCGTAAATGCTTTGTGTTGAGCTGATATTTCAGGCTCCAATGGTGCGAAAATGTTTTACTGCAGAAACTGATGTGATGCTCCTATCAAAAGGTCCATCTGTGATTTTTTCCTCCCCCTTTTTTTTTTTTGTGTTAATTTTCCATTCATGCCATGCCATGTTTTATCATCAGCCTCTACTATATTTAACCCATAATGTCCCATTACTTTCTTGATTTCATCTTTTTTAAGTGATGTATCACCATTTATTTTAATATTATCCTCTGTATTTTGCATTTTTACAGTGGAAATCAGGTATGTTCCTATATTTAATTTCCTGATCATGTAGATGTTCATTAAAGCTTAGATAAAAGTTGAGGGTT
>JAPQRP010000020.1:12462637-12480398 GCA_037367295.1 Apogon hyalosoma
TTAACTGAACATAAACCCAGTGTGTCCATCCACTGTCATTGATCAAACTCCATGGGTTTTACTGGTGAATCAATGTTATAGAAGGTGACGGTGTTTCCACGGTTACCACGGAGCCTCTGAACGTCCAAATGGGTCATATCTGATGACCATGAAAAGATGACAAATTTTTAACTTTAAACTATTTTAAACTATTTTACACCAATTATTTTTCATGGATTGATAGGATTAGTGGATCAACAATTATTACACTTTTTATATCAGTAGATGATTTTGGTCACCAGTGGATGTTTGGGTCTTTATGCGTTATAAAGCTGCTGTGGACAGAATCTGTTCAGTGACTTTCTTTTTCCATAATCAATTTATCTGTATTAACATGTTGTTTAGATGTATACATTGTACATAGTGACACGTTACACAGGAAGTGTAATAGAAATACAGATATAGATGAGCTTGATCAATCCTTAGGGGGGGAATTCACATTTTTTCATTAGCTAATGTAAAACAATGAGTCCATGAATCATTAGACTGTGGAGTTGTACACTCTAATAGCATTGGGCATGAAGGAACGTCTATACCCCTCAGTTCTGCCTTATGAGGGTTAGTCCAGTCTTCAGCTATTCTGGTTTGTCAGAATGGGATGAAGAGGATGATCTGGATTTCCCCAGGGGCCCTACACCTTACTTGTGCATCTCTGGTCTAGTCCACAGTAAGTCCAGCTTCCCTCCAAAAACAGAACTGGCTTTTTTCCACCACTTTGTTTCACTGTTTTGTGTCCTCATGTCTGACTCTGCCTCCCCAGTAGACAATAGTATAGAAGAGTGCACTGACTACAACCAGCAGGTGAAACATTAGCAGCATCTTAAGGCGTCACAAGATCTGAGTTTCTTTGGTAAAAATAGCCGATTTTGTCCCTTTTGATCGAGTCTGGGTTCATGGACCAGTCAATCTTGTTGTCAAAGCAGCAGACATCACGTGTATTTGTTATCAGTGTATTTTTGGATGTGAAAAGACTGAGAGTTGTACTTAAAGTCTACTGTGTGCAGTGTAAACAGGAAGGGAGCTAAAACAGTTCCCTGTGGAGCCCCAGTGTTGTTTGTTACTATCCCAGACACACAGGTCTGCAGCTCTCCTGTTTGATAGTCTTTGATCCACGAAACAAAGATCAGATCTATGCCCATCCCTTGGAACTTGTCTCTGAGTATGGAAGGATGGACTGTTCTTTGCAAAATCAAAGAAAATAGTCATAACATATTACTCTTTAGTTACTACTCCTTTAAACGTAATCATATTACCAGACTTTGTTACTACGTCTCCTTTGCTGGCTCCTTTTAGACCTGAATCTACATTATTGGAAATGTTTACCCCTGCAAGAGACATCAATAATCAGCCGAACACCGTAACTGCAAACACTGCAGCCTCTCAAACCTGCAGGGAACATACTCACTGACAAGTTCTTCACATCTTGTCCACTTAACATCTCCACCACTATGTCCTGCCCTGAAATCTAGTTTCTGCTGTTGTGCTGCATCAGTGGCGGTGGAGGCCTCCCTGTCAGCACCATTGCCAAATGCTTCAATAAATTAGAAGTCGTATTTTATACCAGATGACAGTGTCATTTGCATCTTTGGCTGAGACGCACTGAAAATAATAACAATACTTCCAGCTGATAAAATTTTACCTCTCTCCCCCTTCCTCATTTTCTCATGATCTGTTTAGCTTTTTGGCTAGTCACCAATGTATCCTGCTCTGACTTTAATTACATACACCATCATGAAACTCTACATACACTGAAAACAAATTATTCTGTAAACACAGAATGCAGTCTTACTTCGACTGGTATAAATGCTTTAAAAACAAATATAGATTACATTAAATGTGTATTGGGCTGCAGAGCAGATTTGATCTAACATGTTTGTTCCATTTTTATCACAACACTGTTTTGCTATTCCAACTATTGTCAATCCAGATTTCACAATACAAACTATCCAAAACCATTTTTCATGCCTCCTGCTGTTTAGTGTTTGACTCTGAAAAGATGTTAAAGCCATAATTCTGCAATATCTTATTCTCTCTGTGTTGGAGCTGCAGGTCTTTCCAAAGTAAAGAATGCATTACATGTCTCACTGAGCACCCTGATGATGATGAAATGCCATGAAACGTTTTTTTTCCCTATATGCTTTCCCAATACAAAGATGCAGTGATTTATTAGCAGCTGAGTGATTGATTTAGTTGGGATTTTTATGCAGCAGTAATCTGGTATTCTGTATAATTCGCAGATATTGTATCACACACGTTATTCTTCACCGGTAATCCAAAATCACAGGCAATGGCAGATGAATTTAAATCGAGGCTCTGTCAGGTTGAAATCCAGCAGAAGTGGAGAACGTGGCATACATAAGTTAAATGACCGTTTTTTCTCAGCTTTCCCCTTTTTGTGCCCTTCCCCCTACTCTGTCTTTAGTGGGATCTCAGGACAGCCTGTTGGAGATCACCTTCCGGTCCACCGTGCCCCCAGTGATCTGCGATGCCACAACCCCTAAACCTGAGGTGAACATGCCCCCGTTAAGTACCACAGATGGGACCAGCAACGCCTTCTCATCCTCCAACGGGACTCTGGGAAGCCCCCTAGGTAGGGACCAGTGTCTTCTCAAGCTGGAATGTTTCCGTTTCCTCCCAGGACCCCCGGGGCCTCCACCTCCTCGACTCCCATCTCCTCCTCCGCCACTTAAGGTGAACAAACTAGAAATCAAAGCTCCAGAGGTGGTGGAGGTCGTCAAACCTCTGGGGTGCCTGGACTTTGCCAGGTTTCGTGAATCGGGTATCGCGTCAGAATACGAATCAAACACAGACGACAGCGATGACAGGGAGGATGACGATGAGGAGGACGATGAGGAGGAGGAGGAGGAGATGGAAATCTTTGGCTGGGGGACGGACGAGGAGACGCTAAGGCTGCTTAATGTTCTCAACAAACAGGGAACTCCTGACTGTTTGGGAGATGAAATAGCAGTGTAACACCTTAACTGCTCCCCTGAGAAAAACACACAACTTGTTTCCTGTCTTTATCTGTTCACCTCTGTCTACTCTGTAACATGTAGAAGACTAACCTCACACTAATGTTCGGGGTTTACATCAATATGTCAGTGTGACAATATACCAGGGAATGTTGGGCACTTTTTTATCAGTCGTTCAGTGTTGACCACATATAGTATTGTGACCATGGATTAGGGCACATGTAGGTTTAAAAAAAAAACAAAACAAAACAGAAGAAAGGGGGTAATATTTTGGGGAAAAAAGCCAGGATTGAAGCCATAAATAAATGAGAAAACAATGGCTATACTCAAAACAAAACTTATCACTGATCACTGATTTATAGTTATACTGTGACTTTTGCAATATTGCTCCCACAAACATCACTTAGACCTGTGCACTGGATCTCCTTCTGCCATGTGTTTGTATGTAGCACCATCTGGCCATGTTTTATCAATTATCTTCACAAGAGTTGGTGTTTACGTTGTATATTTTGAGCAGATAAGCTATACATATACTCAAAGATCCAGCATTACATCTCCATGTCTTATTAATATAATGACAAAGTCTCTTGTTTACAGTCTGTCAGTCATAGAATACAGATACAGATGTATACGTGAGGTCTGCAGTGTGTGAGTATTACATGTGACAAACATTTTATCTGTTTAAGCAGCATCTTATAGCCTGTGTTCATGCATTAGAAACATTTACAAGGGCAAATGCAGCTTCAACATCTCTACAATACAGATAACATTGTTAATATGAAGATCTATATTAAGCACAGAAAGACAGGAAATGTTAGCAACGATGCATTAAAGACTGATTCATGTACTAGTTAAATGTCAGACATTATTTTTTCTTAGAATATTACCCCCTCAGTGTTTTAGTGTGTGTGTGTTATTTAGTTGTTTATTTGTTGACCTACCTACAGTAGCCCTAACATGTTTTTTTTTTACCTTTTTACACTGCGTTTTACTGATTCAAGTTATTACTAGGTACATCAAGTGTGTTCAGACTGAATCCAAAGCAAAAGTGCATGTATAAAGAATAGACATAAAATGGAATTTGCTAAAAGTGACAAGAAGCAAAGACACATTGCCTTCAGCTGCCCTGATCATGAACAATCCTGAGCACACAGTATCATCATCCTCACTGATTACAGCATAGTACCGCAGAGATTTATATCATTTGGTATGGAAAGAATGAAAATGGCAAAGTCATCGCAGCGAGACAATTCTCGTTAGCAACAGTTCAGGTGGAAATGTTACGCTGCAAGGTTTCTTCTCTTTTCACTTTGGTTTTGTCTTTCCACTAGATGTGTTGCTAAGAGGATTGTCTTCAGTGTGTGATTTTAATATCATTTCCTTAAAAATGTCAGTATTGGGTTTAGGATCATTCTTTACCTCATCATTACAACCCCAGATCAGAAAAAAACAGTGATTTAGAAATTAACTTTGGCTTAGTTTCATTGCAGACAGTCGCTTTTCCATTGGACACACTGGCCTCAGGGTATTGTCATGAGTTGATAGTCTGTCTGTCTGTCTGTGTCCAGTATGTGCAAAACCTTTGGCGTGGACCTGTGGTTCTCAACCACGGGGGGCAGCAGATAGTCAACAACAATGGTAAGGTGAGGGGAACTCACTTTCGCTAGTGGCTTTTCCATTGGACATATGCACAAAACTTTACTGATATTTACTAAATGTTGAAAAACAGAGGTACGTAATGTCTGTTTTCCATTAAATCACAAATGCGATGATTTGTTTATTTATTATCGTGAGATAACACAAAAGTCATTCCATAAACTTGGCGACAAAGATATTTATCATGTTGATTTACATATATATTCATTATTATTATTATTATTATTATTATTATTATTATATATTACCTTTCTATTGTACTAAATTAAAAAGTGATTTGGTTTCCTGGTGTGTCCACACATATCATCCCATGTTTCTTTTAAAACTCTTCTTCTTCGCCTGTTGTAACGTCCGTCAACATCCGTTTTTTTTTTTTGTTCACATGACTCTAGTTGCGGAAAAAGGTCTTTCCATTGCAGTTTTGCGAGATATACCAATTTCGCTGTGCCCGAAAAACCACCTCTTGCCAGCGCAAAAACTTTTCATCGAAAAAATTAGTTTTGGAGAAATTGTCATTTTTCCATTAGGCAAATTTTTATGCGCAAGTTATAGTCGCACAATTTGAGGATCAATGGAAAAGCGACTAGTATAAAAACAAGATATTTAAAGGCTGTTCCAGGTCAGTTTTATTTCATCTATTGACTCCGTTTCCAGTACGTCTGGACACTGTGTTAACATAAGGTTTCTTTTTTTTTTTTTTTTTGCGCAGTCAAATTTTAAATAGCATTAGTAGATGTAAATAAGTAGAGACTTGGCCTTTCCCAGATGCTGCTTTTGTACCAAATCACAGCTATAATCACCTGCTGATATCAGCTGTTTCAAGCTACATCATTATTCACAGTATTTTCCTCATTACTAACTGTAAATTGCCTCATCACAGCTTGTTTTAAAATGTGTTGCAGGCCTGAAGCGTAGGAATGAATGCAGATTTACAAATAAAATCCAAAAGTCTTGTCTTCATAATGTCAGCAATGAAAAACAAGTCAAAGTAAATTTAGCAAACACTGCTTTCTGTATTTTTTGGGGTTTTCCATATGCCCTAACTTTTTTCTTTTTTTTTTTCTGATTTGGGATTTTATAAGACTGCATGAAATGAGCAAAAATAAAACATTTGGTGGAAAAACCCGAGACAAAATTGGATTTTATGACTTCCTCAAATGTACAGATGGTGCTGGCTGCTAGCTGCAGAAAGCGTCTGTAATTTGTGCCAGTATGCACTCAACTCATTCAGATAAAGCAGAGTTATAATTTGCTTCGTATTCATTCTGAACACATCTTGATAAAATTAGTTTCACCTTTAATATCCGTCAGTGGTCACACCTTTTACACTAGTCTCGAGAGACAACCGTTTGCATCTAATCTCTAATCTATATTCATACTCATGCAGTCATACTTATTCCTGAAATCATCTATTACTCTGAGTTTCCTTCTGTTTCTTGCTTGTTTTCTTGATTACACACACAATGCTTTTATAAATATGTTAAACAGATTCCCTTCTCCCTAAGTCTCCACCAGCTCTCCGTTGTTGAATTTTAGATTAAGATTCTGTTTTTCCACAACAAAATCAAAGAGTTTTACCTTAAAAGTTTTTGACACAGAAGTTCAGTGAGTGTGTGCAAAGAACATGTACATATATCTAAGGTTCATTCAGGGGCAAGCTTTTCAATTTATCTGAATTGGGAGCGTAGCTGTCAGTCTTGTTGGCAGGAACAAGACGGCAGAGACTGATGAGCTCTGGTCCTCACTGGAGTGAATGATGCCTGTGATTCCAACAGTGGAGGTTAAAAAGTGACTGTTACAATGAGTAAAGATGGAAACTTGAGCCAAATCTGCAGAGGGACTTTGTTACTGTCTCTGTTTGGAGAGGGGAAGCCCTTTGTTGGTGTGTTCATAATTAATCAAAGACTATTTTTAGACGAAAATGTGTATGTACTAGTTTGTTTGTTTTTTTATTTAATCCTACGTCATCCCACTGAACTGTTGAACTCCGTCCTTGACTTCTCTTTTTGTCTCATCCCAGTTTGTTGACTTGGTAGTCAGAGCATGTTTGCACTCCTTTCACTTGTCCACACATTTCCGTGCTTTTTAATTTATGTAAATCCAGGATTAGCCGGACCTCAAGGAACGCCGTTTGTTTCTTTTTATTCATCCCATAAACAAAAACTCTCTCCTGGTGCCAGAGAAGCGGCTCACTGATGACAGCCAAAAGTGGTTTGGATTGTTTAAACCCAGCTCTGTGAATGGCCTCCAGGCCCAGTGCAGTATTAAAGTAATCATTTTGTTTCACGAGGAAAGCCACAGAGTTTTCTTTCTGTCCTGGATTATCAGACCAACACTCTTGTTGAATCAGTGTACACAGTCCTGCATTTGGCAACAGTAGATGCATCTGAGATTTCAGGGGGAATCTGTCCAACTCTCAGCCTGCACTACAGTGTATCTTCTACAAAAAAAACAAAAAGTTTTAGTCTGATAGGATCAAAACCAATCTGGTCCAGTAGACTAACTCGCCTTTAAGCACCGGCCTTTGAAAGGTGTTTGGATGAACCATTACTGTGACTCTATCTGTTTATCAAAACTTAGTTGGGAATTTCCTATTCCAAGTCAGTCCCACAGGAGATCTAATCAGAGTTTGCGTCTCTGTAGTGTTTCCAGGCCGGCAGTTTTCAAAATCATGCAGAAGTGATGCAGCTGACGGCTATGGACCCTCATTAGGTCCTGGAACACATTTTTCTGTGAATTCATAATTAAAGGGACAAACACCAAGAACGATAACTATAATGATGTGAGCATCCACACCGATTATGATTTCATGTAGACTTTCTCAGCTGTTTTCTTATTCTTATCACGTTTAAAGAATCTCTGTCAGCATTTGCATTTTGTAGGTAGACTCTAAAGGCAGATGGAAACTTTATGCATGACTTTTTGGAACAAGTGTGTGAGACTGACTGACTATTTCCTGTTGTTCATTACTTAACTCACACATTAATCTGTGACAGGTTCAAAGTCCATTCAGTCTGATCCAGGTTGGGACAAAATCTTAAAAACACCTTCTGAGGAACACAGTCTGTTATATTTTTGCTCTGTTTGACCCGATCCTAATGTTTATCTTACATATTCAAGGTAAAGCAGTGATATCTAAAACCACTGATGTTAATATTCACACTGATCATAAGCTAAATTAAACCTAATGTAGTCGTTCATAAATATATTCCACATTTCTGGTGATTAAAACTGTTTTAATTATTGCCATGTCGGTGCCTCCCAGAACAACAAAATGGCTGGTGCAAAACATCAAGGGTGTCAAACTCATTTTAGTTTGGGGGCCACATTCAGCCCAAAATGATCTCAAGTGGGCTGGACCAGTAAAATAATAGAAAAATAGCTTATAAGTATTGAAAATTAAAAGTTTTTCAGCTTTGTTTTAGTGCAAAAAAGTACAATTTAATCATAATAATATTAAAAGATCTACATATATGAAAATCCTTTTGCAAAAAATAATGAATAACCTGAACAACCTGAAAATTTTAAGAAAAATAAGGACAATTGTAACATTATGCCTAAACTTATCATTTATTTGTATATTCATTACAGATGACAGTGGATCTACAAAGGCACAAGACATTTAGTTACAGGCATAATATTGTTACAATTTTGGTTTGGAATTTGGAGTTGTCATTATTGCTTGCCAGAGGGCAAGCATGTTGGTCAGTCTGTATGTCTGTCTGTTTCTCTGTATGCGCTCTAGCGGTCACATTTCAAGCATTATTGATATCAAACCATGACCAAATGATTTGCCATGGTCTCTAGTCGACTTGATTAGATTTGGCAATAGCAGGCCAAAGTACAGCTGAGATATAGACCAAAGTTGGGGTCAAGCATCTAATCTGCATATTCAGAAAAGGGCTTCTATCTGGAAAACTAAGATGGATATAGACTAACTTTGTATTATCGACTTATAGGAAACTGGATATGACCTTTGATTTGCAACCAATTTTGTTGAACTTGGATGACCTACAAAGATCAAACGAAATGTCATGATTTTCAAGATACTCAATTTTTGTCCATAACTCTGTTTTGCAGATAGAGAAAAAATGACTACTACCATGTTATATAAAGAGTAAATAAGTGGTACATGACATATTTTTTCATTTTTCGGTATCAGTTCCGTTTCAAAGGTATGGCAGAAAATATCAGTATTTCCGGCACTTTTTTGAAATTTCCATTCACTTATAACTTTGGAACTGTTTAAGATAGAAGAATGTGACTTCTATCACAATGTTCAGCTTGGAAATGTAGGAAATGGTGTTCTTTTAGTTTTCCTCTATCACTTCCAGTTTCTGAGTTATAACAGTTGAAAGTTTGCATGTCACGTGTGTGTAAATTCACAAAATGGCTTATATCTGTGAAAAAAGGCCTCCAGCGAGTGCACTGCCTATGGCAGTTTCATTTATAGGTTATTCTGCTATTTGTTTACTTTGTCTGCCCCACTCGTGATCAAATTGGGTGAAATGGAGTTTGACACCTTTGACTGGCAATGATTTCAGTAAACTTTGCACGTTGCAAATTCATCCCGTATGTTTGACACCCCTACAATGTATGAATCATCAGGCCCAGATTAGTAATCAATTATTGATCAGAAGGAATCGAACCAGTCATCATTTGGTTACCTGATGTTTCTGTCTTTTTATTAAATGACTCTGAAAGTGAACCCAACTTCATCTTTCACAGCTGTTGTTATACTTGCAGTGTCGACTCCATCTACTAGAGTCAGAATATATTCTTAAACAGTGTAGTGGATATTGTCATTGATATCAGTGTGGATGGTGTTGGATGTTCTGTTTCCAGTCTTGCTCATCACAAACAGATCATTTTGGATTTATTTACCATGATTCTGAGGTAAAATCCTCTGTGGCACCCTCATACCGAAAATGAATATTTAATAATTGACAAGTCGCAGGAATTTTCCAAGTCAACATGCTTGTTAATCAAGATAATTTAGAGAATACAGAAATGTCAAAACTCAAGCAAACTGGTTCAAACTAAACTTCAACTTTCCTGAATTTGTAGAAGTAACGCTGCACTGAACAGCATATTTTCTTACCCTGTTTTTAGGAGCTTAATGAAGAGATTCTTGGTAGTTTTTGCTTGTTCTTTATCATTCTTTACCCAAATGAAATAAACACAACAGAGAGCATCGTGTCAGACAGACAACAGCATCAGGGATACCCTCTGTATGACATCCTCTACTCCTCTTTAGTCTCTTCTTGTTTTCTTTGATCATTTCATTTATTTCTCTTGTCTTGTTTGTTTGCCTCAGATGTTTTTAGGGACTTTAACTGTGACATTTACTTAAAAAAAAAAAGCAACTTTATGTCAAGGATGAAAAATATGAAAGCGACTCACACCTCAAAGATACAGGTAATAAACAGATATCTTATCAGTCATTTCATTTCTTTAACTCAAAGCCGTGGAGGATAAATATATAATTTAAATCACGCAACTGCTGAAATCGGCATCAGATAATGCGATAATCCAAAATGTAATGAAACAGACCTTCAGATGTATTCAGACCTGATGTAATAAGTCATCACTTAAACATGTTTTCACCCTGATATTGCAATAATTTAAAAGATCAAACCCATCTCATGATTCAGTAATGGCATTTAATTTAACAACGTAATGCCTTATCAGGAGAGAAATTGCTTCAGTATCAGACTCGATTACATTTTTGACTCTGCTAGCCTGTAGAACGTAGCACCAGGAGAGCAGGTATAATGATTATGCATAGGGGTTATCAGTATGTTATTGTATTTTTATGTCCTCCTTCTCATGCAATCAAAACAATACCGGGCTTATTTGGAAAAGAGAAAGCACAGGGAATGACTGCCGGGTCTGACAAAGTCCAGTCGTGATGAAGAGTTGTCATTTTGCCTGAGGATGAAGTGGTTGGCGCCCAATTAGAACCCTCCAAACAACACACAGCGAACACCCTGCAGAGGAATGTGTCAAATGTCACTGAAATGCCAACGAGATTTTTATAGCATCATCTTTCCCCACTTTCCGTCTGAACGTATCTAAACAAAATCCCAATTACATGCTCAAACTTCAGCTAAAAGTATGTATACGGGTTAAATATACCTTTCAAAACTTCAGCTAATATTATATAATTGTTCCAGTCTACTTTGTGTCATATTTTGTGAATTTCCTACGCAAAACACTGAGGTCATCCCTAAAAACTGACAATAATCCATCCTCAAACATGCTGACAGATGGTGAAAGTTAACCATCCTCATTAAGGAGCCTGGGAGATACCATTACTATTGAAACACAGAGACTCTGATGCTGAAGAGTCAGGAAAAAAAATACTCTGACTTAACGTTCCTGTGTTCTCATCATTATCGCCATTGAAATTGTTCTGTTACTGCTAAACTATCTTTTTTTTTTTTTTTTTACATCCTTTATTACCCTCTAAAAGTGCATGCTGGTGGATTTGCCTGCATATACTCTGTCCTCTATGTCTATTTCCTTATTTTACTCCTATTTGGCTGCACAGTCACAGAAAAAAAAATATTAGACCACCTTTGTTTTCTTCAATTTCTTGTTCATTTTAATGCTTGGTAAAACTAAAGGTACATTTGTTTGGACAAATATAATGATGACAACAAAAATAGCTCATAGTAGTTTGATTAGCTGATAACTATTTCCATATTTTCTTGATAATAATCAAAATCACTTCAGTTCTTACATCAATATCTATGGCATTGTACTGACAAAAACAGTGCTTTTAGGCATTCCATGGTTTCTTTACTGTCTATTTTAGTCACATGATCCACACAGGAGTTAGTACTTGATTGCACAACCATTGTTTTTGATGACTTTTGGTGGTCTAATAATTTTTTCCATGCGTTTCTGTATTTGGGAGTATTTGTATTTTAGGCATCAACCTTTAGGCAGTGAGTTTTTACCTCCATCCAGAGCACAGAGCAGTAGTATTGTATGGTTTGATGGTAATGAGAGTTTGTGGGCATAGTAATATGTGGTTTACAACATAACCATTGTGACACAATCGGAAAGTGACATTTTATTTCTCTTTTTCATCTCATTCTTCTAACTAACTCAGCCTTCTTTCCTCATTTACTGTATATTAGCCTAGAAAAACCTGTTGGTGATATATTGTTACCAAAATTCCAAACAACTGTTGGTTAAAAATGTGAAGTTTTAATTTTATATGTCATAAAAGGTAAATAAATGTATCCTAGTTTTGGAATGTTGGTACACCAGCCAGTATTTTCAGTTTGTGCGTCTCATTCTTGTGAAAGCATGATTGTAGAGACGGACGGAATTCCTTCAAATGTATTGCAGTGATTCATTTGGGATCGAGAATGAATCAAAAAGATTGTGGTGGTGACATGTCATGGTCACTGTGACCTCAAAAAACAGCTTCACCTAATGAAAGGTAAGGCTCTCAAATTACCATTTGATCTACAGTGGTGGAAAAAGGTTTTTGGACACCCCATGCATTTGTGATATATTATTTTAACCCATAAAGACCCAAACAGCCACTGGCGACCAAAGCCATCTACTGATGTAAATGTTTAATACCTGTAGATCCAGTAATCCTATCAATGAATAATTGGTGTTTGTCATGTTTTCACGGTCATCTGATATGACCCACTTGGATGTTCAGAGGCTCCGTAGTGAACATGAAATCACCGTCATCTTCTACAACATTGATTCACCAGTAAAACCCATGGAGTTTGATAAATGACAGTGGATGGAAACAGTTGCTTTTTATGTTTAGTTATTGGTATCTTTGCTGAAAAAGTCACATTTTCTTCGCTTTTCCCTGTTTCTGATATAATAACCCTCAACTTTAATCTGAACTTTTATGAACATCTACATTGTTAGTAAATTAAATATAGGAAAATACATGATTTGCACTGAAAAAAAAACCCAAAAACCCGCAAAATAAGCAGGATAATAGCACAAGAGAAGAATACATTTGGGAACTGACACAAAAGTAGTGCTGGGTCTTTATGGTTTGAGAATCACTCATAAGTCATTAACCTCTATCAAGTCGTGTTCCATCCTCCAAACCTACACGCTCCCTCCCGCACATGCTCTGTTCTGTTGATGTCAAAACTGACACCAGCAAGATAATGAAACACAACCAGGGTGTGACGCGTTGAAACTGTGAAGAATTACGTTTTGTTATTTTTTGCTTGTTAATAAGCAAAAAAAAAAAATCATTTCCATTTGTTTGTGTCTGTCTGATGGAGCCGTACATTTTGAAACACTAAAAAGATTTTTCCACAGATATTTCATGATAATATTTGAGATTATGTAATATTTTAAGGGTGTCCAAAAACTCTTTTCCACTTCTGTATGTTAAGTGCCATTTGTGGAGGCATGCAGTTGTAATTAATAATTCTGCTTCTGAAGATGTTTATGTGTTAAAAGATGAGAACCAGTCAAGGACTCAAAAGCTGAAAACTGTGGATGTAGGGTTTTTTCTCGGCCTCCACATGTGCTTTACTTGTCAGTTGTTTTCCGGATCCTAAAGCACCTTCTCTGTGATTCTCCATCTCTGTTAGTAACTGTTGGTTGTAGGACTGTTAAAATAGGTCTGTAACAAACTGATTGACGATGCTAACACGTGCCATGTCTTCACCTGTTTTTTCCCTTTTTCTTCCAGCTGTGCTCTGACACTTTTCTGTCTTTAGCCTCTGGCACGGAACATCGCCATCATTTTTCTTCTTCTTTCATCTATATTTCTTTCAAAACTTTTCAACCCCCTAACCTTATTGGTTTGTCTTGTCTTGCTCCCAGTTTATCTTTTGACCCGTTTAAAGTGTCAGACCTTCTGCCTCGACTCTCGTTGCTGCTTTATCCATTACTGATTCATGTTGGGTAGTTGCAAAACTAAGCACAGCCCGTGGCCTTTTACCTTGACAGAGATGCTGGAGGTGTTTAATCCCCGAGTGAGGGATCAGTGGTGTGGAGAGACCTTTTCAGAAAATCTTGACTAATATTAAACATGTGTTATGGTTTGCAGAGGGAGAGAGGGCTTTCTTTTCTGAATTACTGTGTATTTACATAGAAGTTTCAGCAAAGTTTGAACTCATTCTCCAAATCTTAAGTAGTTATTGATTCAGCCTTTAATGGATTTATGGGATACAGTCAAATTTTGGCAAGAAGACAGTGTGTGTATTCATGGTAAGTGTGTGAGTATGAGGAGAGCTGTGCTCATCTACCTTACTGCGCTGCTTGTTACACCAGCTACTGCAAATTTTAAGAGTGTTCATTAGTTTTTTGGGTTTTTTTTGTTTTGTTTTTTTTAAAGCTGAGTTATGTACCTCAGGTTTATTATTCATTCTTAGGCTTTCCCTCGTTTGTCAGAGGGCTTTGGGCGTTTTTCACTGCTTTATTGTTAGTGTTATTGTTACAATTTGACAAAGAAATATCCATTTTCGCGGACTTTTTGGCTCAAATTATTGCAGCATTTGGAAATAACTCAAAGAAACACAAACAAATCTGCTCATTGATGAAGTAAACATGAAGTTGTTGCTAATTTTATGAGGGCTGGCACTTTACTTCTTGCCCAGGGACAACAGTTGAAAAATAGCTTTTTGCTAACACTGGCACATTTACAGAAATTATCTTACATCAATGTGTACTATTCCTGCTAAATAAACAAACAAACAAAAAAAAGCGGTATCTTAATGTTTTTCCAAGATGCAAAATGACACTAAACCCAGGATCACTGTGTGGTATAAAATCTGCAATTCCTCAAGTCCAGAAGTCATTTTCTGTAACAATTTGCAGTTTTTACTCCATCTCATCACCTGGTACAGCTGCTTTTTTTTATTTATTTATTTATTTATTTTTTTTTGGGAATGTTAGATTTTTTTTGCTCATTTCCGCAGCAAAGATGTTACTAATAGAGACAATATGAGCACATTTTTCAGTGTTATGGTGTAATTTTTTCAGCAGCAGTAAAACACAATTCACAAACTCCTGCAGGATAAAGTGGAGAAACTGAACGCATTAAGTAGTGTTAGACTCTGTGGTTAAATTTACTTAAATACATTCGTTAGCCTAGCAGCCATAGTGCTACAAACAACCGATAATGTTCCCTTTGCTGTCTTAAATCCAATTTTTTAAACACATTTCAAAAGCGTTTTCAATTTGTAGCATTATCATACATTTGTTTGCAGCAAACACTGTAGAGAATAAAGGAGAATAAACATCAGAGTTGTTCTCTCCGGGAGGAAGTTACTATCTTTTGCTCTTCCATCTTTCTGACATCTTGTGAAGTGCTTTTTAGGGCGTATCTTATTTTCTCAAGTTAGAGGAAATGTATAATATCTCACCCATATGATAAAACTGGGAGATGTTTCAACTTTCCGGGAAAAGAAGAATGAGACATCTGGTCATCAGGAAGTTAAGTGCTGTAACAATGTAAGATTTAGGAAGAGGAATTTTGTGGCTGTATACAAATAATGTTCCCATAGGATTGGGAATGATGTTTTCCTGATCTTATCTGAGCATAAGCACCAAAAGTACCTGTCCAATATGTTTAAAGGTTAGAATAGAACCAGAGCAAATGCGTATATTCTGCTGGCTGACTTTGACAATGAGGGCATGAGGATCTGTATTTCTGCATGTCCTGCCTTGGTCAAAATGCTCCTCGGGCACAAGTTTTACTGTATTCACTGGCACTCAGCTCATTTAAAATTAATACTAGTGGAGTGGATTTTTTTTTTTTACGCTGCTGTTATTTACTTATTTAAGAAGCAATCTGTCTGATTTCTCTGACAAGCAAATAATAAGCCAAATTAAAATTGTCCATGATATAAGATTGTCCAACTCTAAGCATATGTAATAGATGGATCACAGGGTTTTGGATGATGTTGATGTAGAGTCAGCATCCACATTGTTTTAATGCCAAGTTGAAAGACATATTATTCCTTCTTGCCGTTATGATTTAGATATTGGCGGAAAATACAGACATTTAAAGTGCATCTTTATTTCTTGTGTTGATCATCCGTAATGTAGATGCGTAGATCGTCAACCTGTATAAACAGAGAAATAAAGGTGCAAATACCTGCACAGTGTTCTTCACAATAACATAAAATTTGCATTTCTGGTGCATAATCAGTAGAATAAAATCACTAAACCTTCTTTACTAGTAACAATAAGTGTGAATGCATACGTTAGCGGCTTAAATCCTCAAATTAGCCCATTTTCTTTGCATTTTTATTTAATTTGTTTTATTAGATTTGCTCCTCGAAAGGTCCCATAAATAATGTAGCTGTCTGGTATTTGCAGCCGCTCCCCCTTAAACTGCTGAATTGTTAATGTTTAGTTTGCTGAGTGTAGTCTGATCCCAGATCTTTATCTCTGTCTTAGTTTGTCTCCCTCATACAAATGCTGTGGTTTCCTCACTGCTCTCATCTTTAATTAATCGTCCGATGGGGAGGGGTTTGTCGTGGCATGTGAAGGCCACGTTGCTCAACAGTTCCAGCAAGCAGAACAGGGTCTTGTGACACCCATCGATTTCCCCGTCACAGGCGTGTGTTGTGTGAAACCAGGGTTAACTACTGGGACAGCAAGGGAGCGGCACGGATCAATAGGCTTTTCTACAGGCCCTCACTGTCAACCTGCAGGGACACACAAAAACTGATGCCAAATGCAGACAAAGCTAACTAAACACAAGCAGTCCCGCATCCTCAGACGTTAGAAATCTCTCTGCTGGTTTGTTGTGACATGAGCAGCTCAGTCTGTAAGAATCAGAACAATGCACTGCAGTGGATCTGTTTTTTCAGGACAGTTGTGTTTTATGTTTTATACGGCAGCAGACGTTAGACCAGTATACAAAACATACATAACATGGTTCCCCAATTTGGTTAATAATTTGGTTTCCTTTTATAGCCCCTTATTTACTTAGATTTACTAGGTCATTGTGGAGTAGTTAACTGTATAACAAAGAAGGTAAATATGGAGAAACTACAGCTGAAATACTTACCAAACTCCCCATTGTTTCCATCAGTCTTGGATAACAATTGTACCTTTGATAAACGGGTAACTGCGCAGGTGTCCAATTGCTCTCATGGAAAGCAATTAACTGAATAAAATCTATACTATTAGGAGCTTCAGCTATTCTTTACTTTGTTGACTTTTTCTTTGTATTTCAGCTGTAATTTCTCTGTATTTATCTACGTTAGTCACCATCTGAATTGTAACTTTCTCACCTCTTGTGAAATGTGGGTGAATTACAACCAAACTATAAGTTTTCTTCTGGTTTTTACCCCTCGGCCAACTTCTGGCCGAAGGGGTATTGTAATCATTTTGCCATCTGTCTGTCCATTCAACGACATAATCGTATTATCTGAAGAATGCATTGAGATATCTGCACCAAATGTATACGAGCGGATACCGTATCAAGAGAAACTTAGCAAAGATACCAGGGATCGGTATTTTGCTAATTTGGGCTCAATAAACAACATCGATCCGTATAACCTGAAAAAAAAAAAAAAACAGCTGGAAAGCCGGCAGAGCAATGCCACCTCTGACGTCTTCCATGGATATTACTAACTATGTGGTTTACAGCATAAGTGCTTATACTTATCAAGAGTTTCAAAATTACAAATCTCTTGAGGCTCATGGACACTTGTCCAATGGCTGGGGGCAGGATCTTTACTCATTTCAGCCGGAGAATTGTCCAAACACAGGCGTCACAGCAAAGGCAAGAAAAACCTAGTCAGTGTATCAACCTGCAAACAGTGCACTAAAGCATCTGGAAGTGTATGTTCACATGGAAAGATATGATCCAAAAAGAACAAATCAGTGTTAATTTATATCACGCAAAAAACAAGCCTTAACTTTCTCATCCGATCTCTGACGCGCAGCTTTATTGATCACTTTACCCTTCAAAATGGCGAGAACTACCCAGAATGCAGTAGTTTTTTTGCCAGTGTGATGTCAGGTCTCAAAGACCGAATCGGTCTTTGCACAGTTTACCTTACCTCAGAGAAATAAAAACGGATTCTTTTTCATTTGTTAAAGAAAAAATATATTTTGTAGTTTTTACA
>JAPQRP010000020.1:12480813-12505835 GCA_037367295.1 Apogon hyalosoma
ATATATGAGTGTATTTTTTTTATATGCATAGTTTATGTTTTGAAGTTACACCCTACCTCAGAAATGTGTTTTTTTGTCAGAGAAATAATTAAAGGAATCTTTTTCAGTTATAACTGATCTGCAGGCTCATTCTGTTAAAAAAAAAAAGAGAGAGAAAATAGTATCATTAACCCAGTGTCAGAAATTGTATCAAATTCTGAGTTGAGTGTAACGTTGCATCCCTATACTCTGAATTATAGGGCAGTAACTCAACAGTCTTACAGTATATTTGGCCGAGGCGTATTAAAAGTGCTTACCACTTTAGGTTCTGTGGTTTATGGAGGCTGTGTAAGATTGCTATTCTTAATATCTCAATAGAAACTCTGCATCTTTGCATCATTTTTGATCAACAACATTATTGATGATATCTAGATGAAGTAAGCAAAAGTTCATATTTTCCTGTACATACATGGGCAGTTTACATTAATAACATAGACTTTGGCCTAATTTGTCTTAGGAACTTTTTTCAGGGAAATGTTGGGGGTGAAGGAAAGTTATTTTGTTGGTTATTTTGGCCTTAGTTATAGTTATAATAGGATTTATTGACTGGTGTACGCTGCTGGTCCTGAGGATAAAGTTTGTTTCATGTGGAGATATGTCAGTAAAGAGCCTTAAACCTTAAATTACACAAAAAATATCTATGATATACCATAATGTGTTGGGAAAGTACTTAATAATCCACACCAATTTTACAGCATGTCTTATTGTGCTTGCAGTAAATTCCCAGATTATGAAATATTTCCAGATACTGCGTGCATTTCTTATCACTGTTGCAGAACTCATATCTCTCATAATATAAAAGTAATCATAACTTCTTTCTACAGTGTTGCAGTATGAGGACAGAACTTTTACTGTGGAACTTGTCCAGCTGAGTCCGGAAAATTGATTGATAATCAGCATTAGTAGTCCGTTGTGTGTGGGCTGCAAACTCTTGATTATGTTCAGTTCTGTCACTGTCATTCCATACTTCGAATATCTGCAAGAAGCGGAACAAAACACTGAAATTGTGTTTGTCAAAAAAAGTGTGCGTGTGCGTGTGTGCTCTTGAGGAGTTGTTGGGGGTTTCTTTATTAATGTGCTGACAAAGACATGTAGAGTTGGTGGGTCACTTATAAACAAGCACAGAGACCCAGGCAGTGCAGCTCTGAAATTAATGACTACATCTGCACCTGAAGAGCAGAGGGAATAAAAGACTTTAAGAGCCAAGCAGTTAATCCTCCAACCTCAGCATTAATGAACAGAGCTGAGCACGAGCCCAGCAAACTGTTAAAGACTCACACTTGTCACAACAGTACATGTGTTTCTTTGTATTTATATGTGTTGTGTTGCATATTAAACTTATCTTTTATGGCTGAAGCTCCTGTGGCAACACTTCCCAGGTTCGTTACAACGGTTAGAAATGATCAGCTGCATTTTATATCCACCTCGAGCCTGGTTATTTCAATCTCCCCACTTTTTCCCATTTTTTACTGGCTTTTAGTGCCAAGGTAATTTATATGTTAATTGTGAGTCAGCATAAAATTTTGATTGAAAATGGCAAGTATTTGCTACTTCCAGGATCATAAATGCGTTTTTTTGTTTGTTTGTTTTTTTGTCATTGGAAATTTTGTCTCGGGATTTTGCACATCTGGGACTCTAAGAAATTGATCTGGATCCTTTTTAATAATTTTCAATAGACTAAATCTTTGCTTAATTACTTGATAGCAAAGTAAGCAAATAAGGAAAGTGGCATTGGCATTGGAATTGGAATAAAATAGAGGAATATTATACAGTACATGTGCGGTGAATTTACAATAAATAAAAATCCATGTCCAGAATAGTACTGGACTGAAAAGAAGGAGAAGAAAGTATAAAATCCTTTCTCTATTGTGACATTAAAATTGGAAAAATATGTTTTATTATCAAGCTTGTTCCCTGCAACAGCATAACTTTAAAATCAGTAACGGGCATGACATCCCTGAGTGAAACTATGTAGTTTACATCATTTTGTTCTGCTTTATATTACTACTTTGCTAGAGTTCAACATGCTCCTCAGAGTGATACCAACGCAGATGTTTTCCTCTGAACTCATAACCCTCGCATTCACTGTGTGTTGCCAGGAAATAAGATTTTTCTTGCTTTGAACAATATTTGAGCTGTTTCTAATTCTACCACATCGGTGAACTTCAAAGCCTGGGTCTTAAAACGCTGCATGAGGTCCTAGATTGTTAACTCTCCTCATGGCCCCTTTTTTGTTGTATGCATGATGAGTGTGTGGTGCTTAACAGTCATTCAGATACTGTAGTATGACTGTCTATAATGCTTCATGACAGGATGTGTGTGTCCTGTTTTACTGCTGCAACTTTGCTCACATTCATTCTTGTGTAGATGTTATGATCTAATATTACATCTAGACGTGTTTTCTAATATTGAGCCACGTTTGACGATGCCACTTCTGATTTCTTTTGTTTGCACATGCACAGATGTAAAAGAACAGCATAAATCAGATTAGCTTAAGAGGCACACATGCATGAAGACATTAGAGTACTGGGGGAAAATCTTGGTGTGTTCATCGTAATTCAAATAATTAGATAACTGCTGGTGTCTGATGAAGCATGTCAGATTATGCTGTTTATGTGATTACCTGAATATTCTGATAACTCCAGAAATCGGATAATGATCAGAGTTTTAGTGTGCATGCCAACAGTCTCCTTGAGCCTGTTGACACGACCATAAAAGTCCGATAACGGGGAGTAATCGGATAATTGTAATAATCAAATCTAATATATTTACTTGCACCTCAGAAATGTGATAATCAGTAAACCCTGGTTTAAGTGTTTAGTCCATTTCCGGCTCTCTTTCAGAGTACATACATATGTTGTGATGGTAGACTTAAACTTCCTGTTGTCTTCAGCTCACGTTTGACTAGGTAATATCTGTTCTCTGTGATTTTAATTGTTTCCGCATGCGCAGATGTAAAAGAATGGAATAACCAGATTAACATGTATACACACAGGAAGACATCGGAATATTGAGGAGAAATCCAGGTATGTTATTCCGATTTCTCATGATCAGATACCTGCTGTTAAATGATAAAGCATATCAGATAATCAGGGTTCCTGAGGGGCCTTAAAAAGTCTTAAAAGTCTTGAATTTACAAATCTGCATTTAATACCTTGAAAAAGTATTTAAAAGGTTGATATGTGTAAAGTTATGCTGCCATAAACTTGGTGGCTGTATTGTTTAGATGTGTCCAGGTAAACATCCAATCTGCAAAGAAAGTCCTGTTAATCTACTCAGTTCCACTTGTTCCAGCCCGACAATTTATACTGAAATTAGGAACCAATTATTGCTAACTTCGCAGAAATGATCACAGCACATTCAGCCCGTCACACGTGCAGCCGTTAGTCGTGTGCACATCGCCAGAGAAAGCTGAGTTTGGGACTTTTAAGGAATGCAAGCAAAAAGTAAGTATGGGGAAGTACAAATGTAATAATGCCTGGTTGGAGAAAAGCTCATTCTGGTTGACACGAGTGGAGGGTAATGTGTTTGAAGTTTGCTTCACTTTGTGCAAGAAATCAATTCAGCTCGGAACGACGGGAATCGAGATGTTGGAGTAAATAAATGCATTTTCATAAATTCTAGGAGTCACGAATGTTTGCCAGTATGGCTGTGAAACAGACTGTGAAATGGGCATTAAATTCTGTTCTTAGTAGTCTTAAAAAGGTCTTAAAAAGTCTTAAAGTTTAGAAACCTGTAGGAACCCTGGATAATACCGTTTGTATTGTCACTTGAATAATCTGTCAACTCCAGAAACTGGATGATGATGGGACTTTTAGTGTGCATGTGAACGGTCTCATTGTCTATCATCATTCGTTCATGAATATAATTAACTTTCCAATAAATTTCATGGTATGTAAATACATCCTGCCCCTTTAAATACTGCAGGACTCTGCTCATACAATGTTACACTCAACATCCCTGCCTTTGTTTGACATCAGGTCAGTGAATTTGAACTAGCGACCCTCCCTTGGTTCTCCAGCTCCCATGCTGATACTGAATTCTCAGGTTAGATCCACTTTGTTGGTGCAGTTTTGTATTTTTTTTCCACACAAATATGCATTCATACTTTGAGGCAGTAGGGACTTGAGTAAAGCCCGCTTATGTTCTGACTGAATGTTCTGTGCATTGACATCTGGATGCAGTGGCAATCTGCTTTGATGTTCCCATGGCGATGGCTAGAGGCCACGCCGAGCAGGGGCTTGGCATGGCACAAAATCTGGAACATGTGCGGCACCAGATGTAGACGTCTCAAAGAGCAAACTGATGTTGGATTCCAGAGCCGCCGAGGGCCCGTCTCAGCTCCATCTGTCCGTCAGTCTGACTGTCTTGTCCCATCACACCCCTTTTCTGCACAACTTCCTTTGTGTTTCTTCACATATGTGCCGACAAATGGAAAATGTACACGGTGTGAAAGAATCAGTGAATACACAAGAAATGAGAGACACCTTTGAATGTTTTTTTTTTTTTTTGCATTAAGTCAGTTATATTAGAGCTAGTCTAGTGTTTATTGTACCAAATTAATACTCAGAGAGGAGTTAGGTTTGTAGAAGCAACCATTTCATCATTATTTCTCAGTAATGAGAAACTAAACTTGCCCTATCCACCTCTAATTTCCTGTCTGCTCCTTTGTTACTGATCTAATACAGTCAAAGTCTCTAAAAAAATAAATTAAATCTTCTTCCTGGAATTGAAATTCAGCCTTTAAAAACATTATATTAGACATTAAACAACCACAGAGAAAGCATTTGTTTCTTTTTAAATTTGAAATTATTCACTCAAAAAAATAAAAGCTACTCACTTGTACTTTATTTATTTTTTTAGCTCCTGTGTGTAAATTTTTAGATTAAGATAAAAGAGGCAATTGGTATTCAAGGCTGTTATAGTTAATTTAGTCTGGTTTTCGGGTGTTTGTAAGAAATGACATACAAACAAGAGCGTACAGTCTTAGTTTAATGCCTCTTTAACACACACACTGACTGCAACTACCACATGAACCACTGCTTTTAAGAAAAACCTGAGAATATTCCACCAGTGTATGAGTAATGGATTACAAGAGGAAGTGGTACATCACATCCCTGTATCAGTATTTCGTTCAACCCCTAATGTTCGCTCTCTTGCATGTTTGTTAGTGTTGCCTTCATGCAAATTTCCTGCTTGCATCCAAGTATTTTCCAAATGCTGCAAAGATATCGCTTTAAAGAGTTTGATCTGTGACAAAATAAATGATCAAGCGTAGCACAAAACAATAGAGGTTTTTTTTAATCGATATGACACAGCCCTAGGAGATGGGGTAGAAGCATTATTCAAGGAATGTCATTACAAGGATGGAAGTCTTAAGGCCAAAAACAAACATACAGACCTGAAGACAATCAGAGAGTGAATCGAAAACCCAGGACACAGACACGTTGTCTTCCTTCCACCTTATCTACTGCTGCTTCACAGAAACGCTCATATTTTGTCTGCGAGACTCTTACACCGTCTCCAGGGAGATATAAGCTCAGACAAACAGTGATTTTGCAAGTGGTTGAATGAATTATTGATCTAATGACTTTGATATGAAGGAGAATAAAGGCACCCAAACATGTCTGGCTACAATCTTCAGTCCTCCTTTCTGCTGGCTTGATGTTATTCCAATTTTTCTGTCTCCTATTCCCCTGCCTATTGTCCTTGGCAGATCAGCTAATGCGGCATCAGTTTTAGATCAGAAACGGCATTTTTTAAACCTTCGGAGAGGAGTGATAGCTTAGAATTTCTTGCAAGCTCCAGGTGAATGTTAGTCTCAAGCTGCTATAATCAGTGTTTCAGAATAACTATGTATCAAATGAATGCTCAGTTATGCCTTTTCCCATTTTCAGCTCGATCTTTAGCCATTTTCCTCTCAACTTTGCTCTTTTGGTTTACTCCCATCACTCATCTGGCCTCAGCAGGCATGTCTCATAGTGGGTGTTCTTTATACAAGATGCTTAATGTTTCAGTTACAAATGCATCCGCACTCCTTCTTTGCATGAAACGTTTAGAAATTGAAACTCATGAGGGGTCGATTTAAACTGCAGCAGTGATTTTACAATCACCCTGAGGACCCTCTAGTTTGTCCCTGGAGTTGTCCATATCTCATCCAGTCCTTGTCATAGCTTGAATTTGTTTGCTCTTTTGGAGTATAGTCCAAGGATATGTGAAAATAATTGTTTAGTTTAGGACCTTGAATAGTTTCAGAAATGGAACCGTCACAAAAAGTGCACATGGTTGTCATAGTGACTACTTTATTTCCATCAGTCCATCAAATTTTCGGGTCATATTGAATGTTTTTTTGCAGTCACTGTATGGATTTTGCTTTTAAACTCACGGACATGATTTTACACAATCTATCCTATGTTGCCAGATTCCTTCTCAGTGTCACTAAATTCAGCATTAACCATTCACCTGAAGAGTTTGTGATGATGCCAAAGTTATCATTGTAATTGTTCACCATCAAAACATCGGGATAACTTTTTTTCTCTGTTTTATCCTGTTCAGTTCAGGAGACATGAAAGAGTGAGAGTAGAGCCGTATTCAGTATGGCCACACACACACAAAAAAAAAAAAGAACAGGTAATCAGTGTTCATCCGGTATTGTCGTTGTAGGATCTTCTTTAATGTCCAGTCCCGCATCATCGTGAGCTAAGTCAACCACTGCTGCTACATCTCCTGTTGGTCAGAACATGGTGAAGGAGATGATGTGAATTATTCAAGATTTTCTCCACCTTATTCCACGTGTGTCTCCCCACCATGGTCCCTAGTGAGTCCAGCTTCCCTCCAAACACCAAGCCAGCTTTCTTCTCCTGTTTGTCCAGCCATCTTGCAACTTTCTTTCTTTCTTTCTTCTTTTTTTTTTTTTTTTTTTTTTTTGTTTGATGCTGCCTCCCCAGCAGCGCACAGCATAAAACAGTACATCAGCTACAGCCAGCTGGTAAAACATGAGCAGCATCTCGGTGCAGTCGTCAAAGGACCTGAGCCCTAGGAAAAAAGTGAACTCTATCCCTTTCGAGTGCATCTGTGTTCAGGGACCAGTCTGTCTTGTCCAGATGCACAGTAAAATATTTATGTCTGCACCATCTCAGTAATGGTGATTGGCTGAAGAAGAGGCTTAGACTTGCAGAGTTCTATTTCCATTTCTTTGGTCTTGGAGGTGTTCGGTTGGAGTCATTTTTTTAACACTCCAGTCACAGAAGGCTTTGGTCTGATCCATATACTCCCCTTCCTGTCCATTCCTCATATACACCAAAATAACAGAGCCATCAGAGTTTTTATGGATGTGACAGAATTCAGAGTTGTTCTCAAGAGTCTCGTGTGTACAGTGTGAACAGGAAGGGAGCCAAAACGATACCCTGTGGAGCCCCAGTGCTAATCATTACTGTCTCAGACACATAGGTCTGCAGCCTGACAAATTGTGACCTGACAAAATACAAAGTTCAGCTGGCAGAAAGTAAAATGGCTGCTATGATTACTTGGAGTTGGTTTTGTGTTGGCTTCATTTCTGAAAATGTTCCAGGCTGTAGATTATACAAGTGTGCCAAGTTTCATGCTTTTAAGAAAGTTCAACTCGAATTTGGCAAAAGATCACTGGGATTTGTAATTAACGTAATTAAATCCACATTTATGAACGGTGCATGTATCTTATGAGGTCTCCAGGATTAGAACAAGTGGAATGCAACAGGAACAATATTCACTGTTGCTGTCTGTATGATATACAAATAAGTCAAACCAAATGTCCGGTAATGTGGGACCATTTTATCACTTTGTGACATTGTAATAACTAGAATCACATTACTCTGTCTCATTTTAATTAATTTCTTGACAGCCAGGTTAGTACAATGTGGATCTTCTTTTCAACTGGTCTTGCCTGTTATGATGAACATGACTCAATGGTCAAACTGTCATGAACTTAAAGCTGCGTATGGCGGTCGTCACCAATTTTTCATCAAATCTGTAAAACCCGAGTTATAGCCTAAGTATCACAAATCTGTTAGCCTTTCCTTGATTACGCACCTGAATCACTCCCCTCATGGTTAACAATGTACGTGTACTCGACCACAAACAGTCCATTTGTTTACAAACCAAACTGAAACCTAAATGAAACAGTCACTCAGGTTTTTTTCTGAATTCCACACAGCCGCATTATGGCTGCAGTGGCAACAAACACAGAAACGGCTTCATTGCCTCTTGCTACTGCGGCTCCGTGGAATTCCGAAAAAGCCCGAGTGACGGTTTCGGTTTGGTATGTAAACAAAGGGACTGTTTGTGGTGGAGTACACTTCAGAGTTGTTTACCGTGAGGGAAGTGATTCAGGTGCGTAATCACAGAAAGATTAATGGATTTGTGATACTTAGGCTATCACAGTTTTACAGATTTGATGAAAAATTGGTGACAAACATCATACGCAGCTTTAACTTTTAATCAAATCCTCTTTTCACTTTACAGACAAGAAACTTTAGGTATTTTATATTGATCACAGAAACATATAGGCCAGCACTACTGAAATGAAGTTATTACTCTAATATAAGCTAAATGACCTTGTCCTTCCTGTGAAGGTTAACATGTTACTGATTGAATTCCAGTGTAAATTCTGAACAGGCCTCAGCTTTTAATCAATGGGATAGCTTTTGTTTTAATTGTTGAGGCATTTGTATTTGATTACCTTCTTCTCAGGTCTTCATTTTGCTTTTTCTACAATACAGCTGGATTTAGCACAAAAAAATGTCCATAAATCCCTCAGATTTAACTTTTCTATCCTCTTGGTTTTGACTCACCTATGATAATATTTCTCCAAATTTGATCATTTAAAGGCTGTTCTTTGACATTTCCTAAAAAAGGCTGAGAGGCACTTACCATCTCAGATTTAATCAGAAGACTCAAACTGAAGTGCTTAATGTTAGGGCACATGTGTAAATGTGTGTGAACCACTTCATTTTCCGGAGTCAGATTCAGAAATGAAGGTTATAGAGTCTGCTGCACTTGCAGTCTGTATAAATGAAAGGTGGATGCTTTACTGGATGTTTGTTGAATCATTCATCAGTTTTGTATCATGTTGTGAAGGGTTACATGGTTTTTTGTGTAGCTCTGCCACTCCTTTCAGTGATGATTTTCTTAAGAGTTGCATATTTGCACAAAAGACGTACAAAATATCTGAAAAAACAAAGGTGTTTTGATTCTTTAGCAGCGATTTCAGTGTCTCTTTATCTGTCCGAGGAGACTCTTTGGGTGGCAAAATGCTGAGGTTGAGGTTTTCTGTAGTAATTGCTCTAATATTGAACGGTCAGGGTAGGTCGGCTTACCCCATTGCTTCCAGCATGTTTACAAAAATTGGATTCGGTGGAATTATTCACCGCGTAGTCTAAAATCTAAACTGGGTTGTCATTGCTATTAGGTCTGGTTCTGAAAGTCAGAGCCTTCATTCAAAGTTTCAGAAGTATTAGTTTCACTTTGGTGCTTTTTACAGCCCAATCGCTGGTTTTGCCTCAAGGGAAAAAACAAAGCCTCGGGTAGAAGAGAAAAAGGTAGAAGAAGAAGAAGACAGGTCACTTATGTTAATGGGCTGGAGACACAGGGTTAGACCAGGAGACTCAGTCTGTCAGGACCAGATAGACACCGAATGATGTTTTTAATGAAAAAGGCTTCAGAGTTGCCGCTTTGCTCTGTTTACCATCGGGCGGCTCTGTTTGGAGCTGGGGGTCAACTTTGATGGGGCCTCAGTCTTCTTGTCTCTAAAGTCCTCCTCAGCTCCTAATGAGATTACATAAAACCCAGGGGAAATGAAGTCAGAGAATCAACTGTAGAGATTAAAAATTAAGAAACAAGGCAACTGAACATCAACAGAAAGGCAGAATTTAAGACTTTATCACACCTATAAAGAAGTATTGATCTGTATGTGTTAATATTAAGGTTTTATTGATTTTTGCCTTCTGCCACAACATATAAATGAAGGAATGGATTTAAAATGCGCACTGGTTTCCTCAGACCAGTGTCCTCTTGTGGTCTTGTAAATATTGACTTCTACCTGTGGAAGTGGCAGAAGCATCCAGTTAAAACACCACAGACGTGTTCATGAGGGTTGGTCGATTTTTGGGTGTAAAAATGAAATGAATTGAATGTAACAGCTCAAATGTTAGTGGGGATTTTATCTAGCACTTATAGCCTAAGTGACTACAGTGCATGTAGAACCACAAAATGTACCAGTTTTTGCCTTTAATTTGGAAAAAGGTAATATTCCTACGAAGGTCCTTACAAAGGTATTAAAAATAATTATTCCACTTATGTTTTGGAGGGCTAGCAGGTGTTTATACTGCAATTAATTATCCTCTAATGTGCCATTTAATATCTTTGCACCACTTTTTCACATGTTTCATTCAGCTGCCTTCCTGAAAAAATTGTCATTGCAATATTTGTACGGTCATGGCCAAACATTCTGGCAGTGGCAGTTTATTATAATATATATATATATATTTTTAGATGTTTTTCATGTGTTTCTGAGTTGAAAACAACTCTGGGTATTTTATAAGTTATAAAAGTTTTATTGGCAAATAAATACATTTATGGATGTGCCAAAACTTTTGGTCATGACAGTAGATATTAAAAATGTGTTTATCTAAGTCTTTCATAGCGTAACAAAGATGTTGTGTTTTTCCTCCTAATCAGAAATTAGGGCGTGCATTTCTATCCCAGCCAGGCTGCACATTTCTTAAATAATATACAGCACTGTACAACATTAGTCCTAGGGCTACATTCGATTTTTTGGTTTAGTAACATTATGATAACCACACACATTTCTCAGTCTCCGTATTAAGATCCAATCTGGATACAAGTATGTACAGCAATAAAAGCAAATGCTTCAGGGAAAAAAAAGCAGCTTCTATAAACCAAAGTGGTGATATTTAGTGTGACCTCCCTTTGCACTTAACATGTCTTTAACCCTTTTGTTCAGACAATATGAGATTTATTCCATCAATTTTCTGATGTTTTATACCAGGTTTCACTCGACACATGTCAGAAGCTTCTGTTTGTGCTGCTTTTTGTCATGGGGTCAGGGGTCACATTAACCAGTGATTTTAACCTTCACAATCCATTTAGTTCAGTTTTCCATGTGTTTTATTTCCTGTATTTTCTTGTTGTGCCTGAAGAATTGAGAATGAGAAACAAACATTTATCCTCATTTCAACCCTGCAAAAACATCAACGCTAACTTTTCACAGCAGTGTAAGTTATAATAATTTTAAGCCTACAACAGTAAAACAGCAAAAACAATAACTGGAGCAAAGAGCCACTAAAGAAGAGTTACAGAGATGATATGATTTTACCAAAAACCCAACATACCTGACACAAATTAGAAGCTGCAAATCTATATTTCCGTGCCTGGATTCCCGTTGTGTCTGTAAATTTCAGGTGCACTTGCTTCTGTTTCTCAGCTTTCATCAGTTTGTTAATAGATTGCTCCAAGAAGTAATTTGTCCAATCAATCACACAGCAGTTCATTCACATTTTAGATGTGTCTCTTGACGTTTTGCAGCAGACAGCCTGACTTATTAAATTAGTCTGTCACTCACTCAGTATCTTTCCTCTACCTCGATTACATGTTCATAGCATCTATATAGCCCTCAGTTAAACTATATGATCAATTTTAACACATTCATTTACTGTATCATTGAACTGCAGATGTGAAAACGTATTTTTCTCTTTAGTATCTTAAAGACTCCTCATCCATATTAGATCTCCAACACCATTTAGACTTGCATACATGTAATAAGAGGTGTAATGTTAGGAAATACTCTTTTTAGTAATAGATAAATCAATCTATGGTTATGTAAGATCCAAATTATCATAAGACAGTTAGCACATGATTTCTTATGTACATTGTTTTGTTGAGAAAATGTGACAATGGGATTTAAGGGGTACTGCTTTAGTAAAAATTTTTTTTTTAAAAAGTAGGAATCTTTCATTGTGTTTCTTCACATCATGCTCACCCTTTTGATTTTATTCCTTTATATACATATAAATGCATATATCAAGCATCTCCCGCACCTTACAGAATATAAAACCAAATTTCATTGCACTCTACAATTGCATTTTGAAATGACAATAAAGCTTATGCTTATTCTTCTCATCTTTAAAAAGTTCAACTCAGTATACTCTTGTAAAAGGTCCAAAAAGTGTTTAAAAGAGAATTTTGCACCTAACCTCAATTTGAGGATTTAGGACTTTTTTGTTGCCTATAGAAAGTTATGAATGTTACATCGGTTCCTCTGTGAAATTAGAAGTGAAATCCTGACAGGGTCCATTTTTTGAGGCCAAAACCAGTCAAAGAAGACAAAGAGTGATGGTTTGAAAGGTGCAGTGTCAGTCAGAATGTAGTCAAATGAATCAGAAACTTTAATCTTCTGTTAGTCCTGTCTGTGCACACCTCTCATCAGCGTGAGACAGACCCCCACTGCAGCCCACCCACTTTAATCATTCACGTTATAATGAAGGGGACTAAAAAATGGATGAGTGGCTCTACCTGTGTCTGAAAGAAGCGAAAAGGAAGTGTTTTTCTTCTCTACCTTTAACCTCAGTCACAGCTGGCTTCTTTAAACCTTTCCCTCACACACTTTTAGACACTCAGACCTGTCTTAATGTACCTGAATGTGGACGTCTAACTGAATTTGTCATTAATAATGACCCTGTGTGGCCTCAGGAGTAGTGTGTTCATGTTTTTAAGTGACTGTTTCAGGACATCCATGCCCTCGGTCCACCTTTTACATTCTGTTTTTAAAGTATTTCAGTCTGATGCGTCTGTAAAATCTCTTACTGTCTGGCCAGCGTGCAGGCTTGAGATTAATTAGCATTTGTTTGAAATGGGTTAAAACATTCACTGTACATATTAATAATAAGAAAAACCAATAGGAGTGCCATTAAATGAAAAAAAGGAACATTTATTATGTGCACATTTGGAGGCTTTATGTGTTTTAAAGGAGTGATATTTTGCTTTTTTAAAAGGAATTATGCATTTTAAAACATTTCCCTGTAAATGCTCTGCTTGGGTCTGAATTCTTCATTAATTCAACTCCACAGGTCCATCTTCAACCCTATTTCGGAGTAATGACACCTGAAAGGTTGTTTTGAGCGCTGGCCCTTTAAATACACATGAGCCACTTCACGCTCCCCCTCCCTCCAGGATTGTGCGTTCTATCCCATTCAGCCACTTGTGTTTGTTAATACAACCAACAACTGAATATTTTAGGTAATTGGCTCAAACTTTGGACATATTTTCAGTATGGACTACAACCGCTGCTGCTGATAAACAATTATGTCGTACTGGAGAAATGTTCATCAGAAGTCTTGACCTTATATGCGCAAATGACGTGACGTAACTAGTTATAAAACATAAAAAAATTAAGCAGGAATTAAAGCGTTTTTTTTTTTTTTTTTTAAATCCAATCAGTTTTTGCCAGAATGAATATAAAGATAGCTTGGCAGCACCTGGAGGGTTCAAATTCAAACTGTATGAACTATTAGGGTCCAAATACACAAATAAATCAACCAAAGACTAATAAAAGTGGGTTTAGCAAAATATGACCCCTTTAATACTGCTGACTCATGGCTGTGCAGAAATTCTATATTTTTGAGCTTTTATTCATCAGCGTACTCCTTTGTCAGGATTCCTTGAAACTTTAATACACAAAAATCATATTTATATGTGATAGAATAAAGTACTTTTCTCAAGTATTATTGATTTGAAGTACTTTAATACTTTCATTTTATGCTACTTTGGGCTCTACAGCTCATCTCTCATTTGTTTGACAGCCTTCGTTAATTTTTCAGATCCCATTTTTTCTAACCCACTTCCTGTTCAAATATGTTAATTTTGACTGTTTGGATAAACTGAAGGATGAGGTGTTTCTTTATGGGCGGAGTTAAAAATTTTCCACCTTAAAGCAGCTATTTGTAATATCTTTACTTTCAAGTGTAAAAAAAAAAAAGACCTAAATTATCATTGAAGCGTTTAGAGTACAGAACTCTGAAGTTGTGCCAAAGATCACAATATATTTAGATTGTAGAGAATATATTTGAATATATTTACCTCAGTGGACCATCGGATTTATGTGACCACTAGAGGGAGTAGTGAGTCCTTCTGCTGGTCTCTCATGGTGCGGAAAATTCAGGCTACAAGGATGAGAACTGCTGAGAAACAATTTTTAGTGTCAAAGAGAGTGATAAATGGAGAAAAAATGGAAGCACTGTTGTTTTTTTCACCACTGGACACAGCTCTAGATTAAAATAATGGAGTTTGATGTTGGCAGAGTGACTCAATACTCCCTCTAGTGGTCTGTCAAACCATTGGTGTGAACAGATTTAGTTCATATCTGTTCAGTTCAAGTTTGATATAACTTTCTCTTATGATAATTTTAGGTAATTATTTTTTAATACATGAAAGTATAAATACTACATATACGTAGCCGCTTTAAGGACATTTTGCTGAGACTGCTCTCCACATTTTTTTAAAGATTTGAATGCAGCCCTTTTCCACGAAAATGAGTTTGGTGCTTTGTGGCATCAGATCTTTTGCTGAAGTAAATGGTCTCAATAACTCCATCCATTTTCTAAATACCAGTAGAACAGTTTTTACCACCAGACTCCAAGTGAAACTGTTTTGATGGAAACAAAACAAACAGTATTTTCAGTCTGAACATCTGAGTTTTTCTTCCGTAATTTGTCAAAACATTCTGCCTTAGGGGCCGTTCTGCGGTGTTTCCATTTTTCAATATAAATGTCAGAACTATAAAACCGATCAGAACAGGCAGTCCCAGAAACATGCAGAAATAGACTTGTTTTTTTGTTTTTCATTGTCACAACAATCTCACCTTTACTTTTTATCAAATCATAGTATTGGCAGATTTAGTTCATCTGATGAAAGGGCCAAAAGTCATGTGAGATAAAATATATATGAAACTGTATGTAGTAATGAATGGATGGATTTGATTTCATATGGAAATTGGGATAAATTTAATTAACTTCCACAAAGATATGTGTATTTTCCATTAGGATTTGATAAAAGGGTGTACTTAAGCTCTTTGAGTGTTTTTGTGGAGCTCGCTGTGTGTGCTCCCCCTCATTGACAGAAGTGGGTTACCCTCAGCTAAGAACAAAGCTAAGAGTTTGGCACTTTGATGGGAGATGCTAAAACCAAGCTGAACTAATTACAACCTCACGCTGGCTGCCTGGCGGAGCAGAGATGAAGACATGTAGGAACTCTATGAGAGGACAGTGGGAGCTGATTTAGGCAATTACACTTCATACATGCTGAAAACTGAAATCATAATTACATCATGCTTCATCAGGCCTCATTTGTACAAATTTGTCTGTGAGAAATGACTCATAGAGACTTAAAAGTATTTTTTTTTTTTTGATGGTTGCCGGGTTTTATACAGTTTAATAAAGTGATGCAGTACAAAACTGCAACCGAGACTAGACGTAATGAGTAAAAACACAAAAACAGAAGGTGAGGAATAATAGTCAGAACCAAACTGTGTACATACCAGTGGCAGATTTAGAAACTTTTGGGGTAGAAAGATGTCTGTGCTGTGTAGCGTACGTGGATGGTAGATGAGAATCCCCATATGTATGTATGCAAGTGGATTCAACAAAGGATCTACAAAAATACTCTTAGGCTATATATTGTTATATCACACCCTGCATCAATACACTACCCACTTATGGTTAGCATGAAACAGAAGCAAACATAAGGCTCATTTATGCTCGCTTTATGTACACAAATGTGTACGTCCGTTTATAACATTGTCAAGCATCTCTACCTTCATACTTCCATGGGTACATTGTGTTCGAATGAGCGTTTCTTAATCAATCCACCAGAGGGCATCACTCTTAATTAACATGCTGGCCAAATGCTTTGAAGAAGAATAAAGTTTTTTGAGTTGAAGAAGAAAGTTTTACTAATGTGGATACTAATGTTGATATTGAGAAGGGTAGTTGTCATAAATATGTTGGTAGTATTTCACAAACTCTTTCAAAAGTACCGCTATTTCTGGAAATTAATCTCTTTTAATTTCAACACTTCCTCCTCAGTTCCCGGTGGTACTGCTCTGTATTCTCATTTGGGTTCGCATCTGCAAATTCCCAGAGAACGGACAGAATTAAACATGCAATGTACGCAGAGGACGGACAGAATGCTCTGTCTGTATCTGTCTAAATCTTTAATGTAGAGCATAAATGAGCCCCTACACAATTGGCAATCCTCTGCACTTTCTCATCTTCAAGCGTAAGAATTGATGCAGAAAAGAAAGATGAATGTACCACCTCGCCTCCGGGAAAGACGACAGCCTCTAAAGCTAAACCGTTTAATGCTATCTTCACTGAAGAGCCATGTCCACCCACTGACCTGGAGAGGCTGCACACCATGATTCTTAATAGTCACAAAAATACAATTAATGAAGCCCTATGTCCATTAGTGCAATGATATTCCAGATTGCTTCTGTGAATTTAGAAGATGAAGATCACAACTGCCACATCAGAGACCTTTAGGGAGCATTATCAAGCTATAGTGACAAATGTGTTGAAGAAACATAAGCTGTTTTATAAAGGCCGTAATTAACTCCTTGCTGATTTAGTACATGACCTTGAAAACAGAAGTGCAACCTGAGACAGATAAACTTCACAGAGAATGTGGAAAATTCATAAGTGCATTTCTACTGAGGAAGTTCCTGGTAAAAGAAGGGAGGGGGGAACTTCACAGGAACATCCTGTCACTGCCAATATTAATCTGTTTCGATCGTGGCGTAACCATTGTGTGACAGTGCAGGTTTTAAATGCTGTTTGCTTTGGTGCTTTCCGATGATGTCATATCCCACTTTGAGTATACCCAGTCAGCACAGAGTAAACCTCAAGCCCCACCCAGGAGTTTTTCAGGGCAATTCAGAGTGACTACGTCAAAGCAGGGGGTCAATAGTCGCATTGACCCTCAAATTGCGCAAATATAACTAGCACATAAAAATTTGCCTAATGGAAAAGCGACAATTTTGCCAAAACTCATTTTTCGATGAAAAGTTTTTGCGCCGGCAAGAGGTGGTTTTTTGGGCATGGTGAAATTGGTATATCACGCAAACCTGCAATGGAAAGACCCTTTCCCACATCTAGAGTCATGTGAATAAATTAAAAAAAAAAAAAAACAGATGTTACAACAAGCAAAATAGAAGCGTTTTAAAAGAAACCTGGCACGGTATGTGGAAACCGAATCATTTTTTAATTTAGTACGGGATAGAGGGGTAATATATAATAATAATGAGTATATCTGTAAATCAACACGATATTTATGTTCTTTATGGTATGACTTCTCGTCTTATCTCGGGATAATAAATAAACAAATCACCGCAATTGTGATTTAATGGAAAAACCGACATTACGCACTTCTGTTTTTTCGACATTTAGTAAATATCGGTAAAGTTTTGCACAGATGTCCAATGGAAAAGTCACTACTGTCTCTTGTAAGTACTACTGTGAAGGCACCAACGGCCCTGGCTATGTAATGTCAGACTTGTTTGTTGACATCCTGGGTAAAGATGTATTCCCCACCCTTACCAACCCTGGACCAGGATCACCACCTTGGAACTTGGCCTAGATCAAACTCTAAACCAAGACCTACGATAGTGAAATTCCATGATTTTCAGACTCTAGACCATACCCAAGTGTATTTAATGCACAACAGGAACCAGTCCAGTGTTAAAAAATAAAGGTGGAAATAGAACAATAAAAATATAGCACTAGAAGTAAGAGTTATGATCTGTACAAATGTGTGCAGTGGAGTAGGAGGATAACATTTTCTAATCACTTATGGTCAATTTATTGTTTGTTTCATTATTCTGAAAGGCTTGGAGACACAGTGGTGGTTTTGTTTTTATGAGCGCTGTTTTAAAAACATGGTCAGGAAGGCAGATGCGGGCATCGGGCTGATTTACACATATGTTCATAATTATCAGAGAATATTTTCAGCGCAAATGTGATGTTATTTTCAGTGCTGTGTAATTAGGATAACTAGCTCCAATACTTTGTTAATATCACCCTTGATCGATAACCAAAAAATTACACTTCTAATGACTGTATGTCCCACAGTGTATTTATTTATTTATTCATTTCAAACACAATGTCTGCTAGGGTTTCATGGGACTTCTTAGAACGCCTCAAGCACAAACACATACTTAGGCTTTACTATTGACATTAGGGATATTTGCAGCCATTTAATTATGTCTCTGTTCTAATTGATTCAGATGTAAATAATTGTTATATGTCGGATAAGGTGTTGCTTACACTATGAATCTCAAATTGAGTTTGAGGGCGGATGAAATCAGTCCTGAGTTGTTAGAAGGTCTTAAGAGTCCCATGTAAAAAAAAAAAAAAAATCAAAACCTAAACTATTAAAACTGGAACATACTGTAATCCTAAGGTTTAGAATGTGTCTTCTCTTTAGGTAAATGTCTCTAGATGAGTATCAAATTGTAGACTTAAGCATTACTTTGGGGGTATGTGTTCAGAAGTCATTAATGTTACAGAAGATTGCGTTATCATTTTAGTGGGTGAGTCTGGATGCTGCTGCTGCTTCTCAACTGGGAGCGAGAGCGCTGTAGTTTAATTCTGTTGACCACTTTGTTTTGTGAGTGCATTGTGATCTGGTGATAAATTAACGATGGAGTTGAGAGAATAAACATTGGATCCTGTGTTGAAAACAACCTCACTGATAGTGTGTGGTTGTCTGAATAAGGTGTTTAACCAGAGCAGCTTTAGAAATAAGAGGCGAAGAAATTTCTCATTACGGTGTTGATGAGGGATAATTATTACAGATGGACTCCTTTAGGCATGAATGTAATTAAAGAAAACCACTCACACATGCATAGACATAGACAAACAAACCTGCAGTGGTGCAGATTCACTTTAGATGTAAACAAATAACTGCAGGACTTCTCCGGAATGAAAAGTCTCCTCTGAGGTTTACATTAATACTCTTTTTTTTTTTTTTTAATCCAGCAAAGTATTCATCATAACTAATATAAAAAGTGGATTATTTTGGTACAACAAACAAATGTCTTTAGCTGTAATTTATCATTAGTGTATGTCAGAGTTTAGTCAAGATACAGGTTTGAAACCATTTAATCATTTCAATGGGAGAAGTGGGGCAATCTGACCAGAAAACCATCAGGTATCGTAAATTAGAACAAAATACCCATAATCCATACCAGTAATTAAAAATATGTTGGTTTTTTTTTTTTATTACTCCACCTTCCTCCCACCATCCACAGACATGTGGTTAAACAGATTAATTGGTCTGATCTAAATCCCTCTTAGGTGTAAATATGAAAATGAAAGGTTGTTCGTTGACTCTTTGATGAACTGGTGACACGTCAAGTGCCAGGACAGTAGGACCGTCAAAAAGTTGCTCCTATGACGGCTTCAGCCAGGCACTTGAGCAGATGCCTGAATGGCATCCTTGCCCGTGTGATCAGCATGTGGCGATGCGACGACGGTAAGACAAGCAGTACCATCCCAAGACAGACCATGGTCAACGGCAGACCATAGGAAGTCCACCTGCATGCAAAAAGAAAAGCAGAACACAAACAAAAAACGAGGGTGAACAAATTATTTGCAAAAACAGATTAATATAAATAAACACAAAACTAAGCAAAAAGTATGGAAAACATCACTTTGATCTCCATATTGTATTAAGTCTTCGACCAGCAGGCTTACCATCGAGGCTCCTCAAGGGGATCTTCATGGTCTCCTCTTTCACTTTCCATGTTAGGGTGGACAGAATTATTCCTGAAATGTATTAGAAGGAATTCAGGGTTAGTAGGACATCTGAAATATATACACGCTATTAAGACACAATTACACCAGCAAGTTTTACAATATGTACCAGACAATATATTATTAATATGATAAATATATATAAATAAGTGTACAAAATATTGTTGTGGTATTAATTATGTAGTTCTAGTATGGAATTAAACAGTCTGATGGCCATAGGCAGGAATGATTTCCTTTGTCGTTCAGTGGTACATTTGGGTGGAATCAGTCGCTCAATGAATGTGCTTTTGTGACTGACCAGCACATCATGGAGTGGGTGAGTGGAATTGTCCTGATTCTTGACAACATCCACCTCTCTGACACCACCATTAGAGAGTCCAGCTCCATCCCCGCAATATTATTGCAACCGCATAGACGATCGCACTGGCCACCACAGACTCACAGAAGGTTCTGAGTGTTGTCCGGCAGATGTTGAATGACCTCATCCACCTCAGGAAGTAGAGACGACTCTGGCCCTACCTGTAGACTGGTGATGTATTTTTTGCCCAGTCCAGTTTATTCCGTGGATAGAAACAGGAGTCACAGGTGTTTTGGACTTCCTGAAGTCCACAATCAGCTCTTTGAGTGAATTAAAAAAATAAGACACGACGGCCCTGTTCAGACATTGAACTACATGTATAGTACGGCGTATAAACACACTGAGGATACATTTCAGGATGATCACTTAGAACGCATTCAAAGATGGTCTGGGATGTATTTGTCCACATTCTCTACCAGTTTCTGCAAGTATAGGCCTACGTCCCCAGAATCGACTTCCAAAAGCAACAAATATGTGAATGAGTCCTCCTTTCTTTGTTAGTTTGTATCATCCGCTATCAATTCATTAATGCGTTTTAACCGTCTGAAGATGCAGTAAATAGGCTATCATACAAGCTAGCTGATTTAAAACTGATGTAATGGTAAAAGTTGCCATATCGCTATTTCTGGTGTATAGACTTGCAGTGTCGACAAAGACAACCAGCATTCACGCAACACCGTACGTCAAATTTACAGAGGAATCTTACAAACTTAGTCTGTCATACTTGAAATTTCGGCTGTAGATGAGCTTGTTCTTTCATATTTCATGCAAGAATTTCAGATCGTAGTTATCACCAAGCCACAGTGGTACCTCCTTTTGCGAGTAAAACGATACCACCATACCTTATAAAAACAGTGTCTTGTCAAAAATTCTACTTTGAGTCAGCTGTTACAAATAAAGATGAGCCAAAGAGTAAGACATTACAACCTGGATTTTAGGTTGTTTAACTTATCATTAACTTACTTCGACGATTCGTCCCTTTTTTTTTTCATAAATGGCGTTATGTATTACATTTACGACACATCAGGAAATGTCGTGTAATCTTTTAATTCCAAAAGCGCAATAACAAAGAAACAATCACAACAGTTACAGTAAAATAATAAGATTATGGGAAAAAAAATTGATAAACATATATGAATAAATGGTTTGGGTTAAAGTCCTTAAAACACTACTTAGTGAAACAATAAAATAAGCTTCAAAATAAAAGACTGACAGTGAAAATCAGCACTGACGTACCATGTTACCAGTGTTGGAAGTTGTCAAAATAAAATGCAATTTCAATTGGGTTTATTTGATATAGTTGATTTGTGTGGTTTTATTCATGTGTGTTCATGTCTGTCTGCTTCTGTGTCACTGGGTGATAAAAATGAGGGACCTAGAATTATTTTTGTGATGGCTTCCAAACGATGTTTTCTTTAACCTTTTCTAAGTGATTTATTGACACTTACTATAATATTGTCCTCTGCATTTAGCATTTTTCAATGAAAATCAAGTATTTTTTCTGTATTTAATTTACTGATCATGTAGATGTTATTAAAAGTTTTAAATTGGTATTATATCAAAACAGAAAAACTGTAGCAAATGCAGAACAGCAAGTGTATCCAACCACTGTCATTTGTAAAAACACATGGTTTTTACTGGTGAATCAGTTTTACTGAATATGATGATGTTTCCATGTTCAGTACAGAGCCAAATAGGTCATATCTGATGACGATGAAAAGCTGAGAAACTGCTTTTTATCTGAATCATTTACATGTATTGACAGGATTAATGGTTCAACAGTTATTAAACATTTTAGGTCAGTAGATGCTTTTGGTTGTTGGGGTTTTTATGGTGAATTAGATTCAGATGCATTTCTTTTAGTGGCCAAAGGAAAAATATCAGAGCTTACCTGGATTTTGGGCCATGATTATCCCATATGAAAAGAAAATGTCCAAAAATCCAGCTCTCAAAATCTGTAATCCCACAATGATTTAAAGATAAATAGTTTGGAAAGCCATAAAGTCTTTGTCGCCTCGGATGCAGTGGTTTTCATTGCCAAAAGTGCACTGGTGTCGTCCGTCCTTTAACTTCAGTAACATTCTCTGCTCATTTTTTCAAGGTTTCAGATCTGTTCAGGTGTTAAAGTCTTGGATGTTGTGGTCCTTTAGAAGCTTCTCTCCATTACGTGTAGATTTGATTTGTAGTTCGTCCATCTCTCCAGGTGGTTTGATGTCTGTTAGAAAAGTAGAAAATCAGTGAGAGAGAATAATTAATACACACCCATCTAATATCCACTTTCAGACCTAGCTTAGCTTGTTGACAAAATATCAATATATACATCCATATATGTCTTAATTTTGCAAGTTTGCTAGTGAATATGATACTAATAATCACTTCAACACATATTGAATAATTCCGCTAGGTGGCTCTCTGTCAAAACAATAATTACTAACATTGTAGTTGATGACATCATTGAAATGTAGGATTATGGGAGTTGTAGTTTTCAACCAACTGTCAAAGCGAAATCAACCTGGTATGACTCGGGCTGTTATCATGCTAACAGACCAGGAATTTATTCCATTATATTCGGATAAATTTTGGGGTCAATACAGCTTTTGCAAAAAGGATGTGTACAGACTAGGGCTGCACAATATTGGAAAAAACTGACTGACTGAACTGGCTTTTTTTTTTTTAAACATTGCAATATATATTGCAATATGAAAAAATACTCTGGAGGATATAATAGCTGTGTGGTGCCGACGTAAATGGTCAAACAAGTTAGTTGTGTTTCCTCTTGTGGTAACTGTTGACACAGAACCTGTGTTTCAGTATCATCCTTCTTGTAGCTGAAATAATTCCAGATAACTGACATTGTTTTTCTTTTTGGCACCAAGTCTTCGTTTTCGGTGATTTTCTCTTGTTCGTTGCTCATTTTTCAATGTTGTTACCAGCGACTCACTCCAAACTAATTATGAACAATTGTGATTGGTGGATCGCTGCGTGCAGTGTGTGTCACATACCCTTGAAATTAGATGAGAACACATTGAATTCATTTGCCTCCTACATTGCAAGACCTGCGATGTGACTATTGACACATGCATTGCGATGATGATGCTCAAATGATATATTGTGGAGCTCTAGTACATACACCTGAGAATTCTGTGACTGACTGACAGAGAGGAAGCTACAGAACATATTTATATTGTGGTTACATTGTCACAACGCATGTGTGGCTCATGTACGTGCCGCAAACAGGAGGGGCTAGAGATTCAAAAAGCCACACTTTCTCATTATCACTTTCATTTTCTGTCACCAAATTAACTGACTAATGGATTATTTTATTTTTCAGTACAGTTCCTCAACACCGATCGCACATTAACACCTGTCCCACAAAATGTAACCCTAGCAGAACTTTTAGGATAAAGTGAATAAGTATTCGGACGGTAACAAATACTTGACACAATCACAGTCCATTATGAGGCGACTGAGTTGTTGGCTTTAAGCTTTAATTCATTAAAGCTCAAAGTCCATTGTGACATTTCAGACATGAGTAGAACAAAGTGGATTCACATAAACCAAGTGGATACCTAGAAAAATACAACCTGGTGAGGATTTTACTTATGTTTTCATTTAAGATTATATTCTGTTTTATTCAATTTGCCTTTTTCTCTGAGTGATGGTGGTGATTACCATAAGATAAGTAATCCCCAAAGACATTAGCGTCGCATTAGCATTACCCAAAGGCATGTGCAAATTCATCTTACTTCTTCAGGTCTCTGTGTGCATGCATGACTTATTATTGCTTCCACAATATTTTTTTCTTTTTTTTTATGTGTCTTGGTAACTGTTGTGGCCAATAATCAGTGCACTGTCCAGGTTTGTAGAGAACCTTAGCTAGGTTATAGAGCATTACTCTGATCCACTCCTACAGTCAGTCGCATAATTATATTAATATAATACAATTTTCAGGTTAAAAATAATAATAATAATAATAATAACCTTTCTTTTTTTCTAATTGTTATTTAAAGCATGTAGGATTTCAGATTCTCACCTTCTAGAAGTTCTGTGATCACAGCGGCGAGTCAAACTGGTCTCAGGTCACAGCCTTGTCAAACCTTTAGTGGGTTGTAGTTTGTTACAGAATATATTTATCTTTATAGTCTAAAAACACAATGGAGCCACAACTGAGGTTAATTGTAGCTGCATGGGTAATCTACATGTGCATGCTTTGCGGTGGGATATTTTTAAAACAAAGTGCAAAGATAAGCAGAACACATGACCTAGCCTAATCATTTTTAGATATATCTATGAGAAAATGTAACGTACTATACCTTTAACATCCTATGTATTAGATTCCAGTGGTTGTATCTACATTATCCATACGTGTAAAATTTAATTAGTCAGTTGATCTGGTCTGCTTGTCTTACCTCCACCTTTTCTGTTAAAATACTCCACTGATGCATTTCATTTCCCTTCATTTTAAAAACACATAGCAATCACATTAATTCAACATAAATAAGACACATTTCTGCCATATAAAGACTGAAATTATTGACCTCACAGAGAGCTTCCATAATGCCGCCTGATGCTGGTAAGTCCACCTCCTGTCTGATGCTCAGAAGGCTGACCTTTCTTAGTATTGGTTTTGTCTTTAATCAGATAATCATACGTCAAAAACCCCAACAGTACATTCATACCATTACTGACACTGAGGCTGATCTTATGCTATTCAGTAAATATGAAATGTTTGCTCATTATGGTGAAGTGAATAGTAGCCAGTGATT
>JAPQRP010000020.1:12505935-12516564 GCA_037367295.1 Apogon hyalosoma
TTACTAGAATTTTCAGGCGACCCAATTTGAATTCCAGGCGACCCCACGTGGGGTCCCGACTCCAAGGTTGAAAAACACTGGTTTACAGTATGTACAGTTTCAGTGTATATGCTCTAATTCACATGCAAAAATACAAATACAGAGTGTCTAGTTATAGAGACTGGGGCTTGTATCATCAACGTGGCTAAAGAAAGCCAAGCTCATCTGAAGAAGCCTGGCTGAAACTAGCACCATCTCCAAATTAAGCATCAAATATTTCCAGTAGTGCAACGCTGCTTTGTCTAATCCAGTGTCTCTGTTAGTTGAGTGAGTATGACTGTATCTGCAGTCTTTTTGTCATCTTCAGTAGGAAGAGAAATGCTGTGGAATCAGGTTGGAGTAAGTATATCTGTGGGTTAAAATGTTGTTATAAATGTAGGCATAATATGTTTAATTCAGTGTATAAGCTTAACAATGACCAAGCGTAGGTTAGTAGATTTAGAGACATAAATTACAGCATTGTGCTTACTTTGCATAGATTTTATATTTTTATAGAATCTTGCTGATTCAGGATCCACGTTGACCATTTTAAGACTTTAGGAGGATGATTGTAGTGGACTCATAGTGTGGTGTTCCTTAGGTCTGTATCTGTCCCAACCTTAAAAGTGAGGTTACATTTGTACTGCATTTTCCACATTTATGTTTTGCATTAAACGACATGGTAATTGTGCACAGAGGAGACATCCTAAGATGCATTTTTTGTAGCCCATCTTTCATGATACTGTGTAAGAGGAACAGAATCCCAAAAAATCCCATTATTACTTTTCAGCATATTATAATTCAAGTCCTCTGATTAACACATGACTCTAATACATCTATTCATGTTTGTATTTAATGAAAAACATTAATTGTCTCCTGTATTGCTCCTGTATGGCTTTTATTCATATATTTTAAGCCTCATTTTCTCTCTCTCTCTCTCTCTCTCTCTCTCTCTCTCTCTCCCTCCCTCTCTCTCCCTCTCTCTCTGTTGCTGGGACAAACTGGCCTCTCATAAGGGTTGGTATCCATCCATTTGCAGGCAGCTCTGTATGCGACAGCTTTTTGGGAACACACTAAATTTGCATTCATTTACAGCCAACTGAACCCTAAACAACAAAGATAGCTTCAGTGCTGGCTCAGGGTTACTCCAATAGACTAAATTTACAAAATGTATAGTCATAAATAGTGGTGATAAATCACATCTGTGTGTAAACAAGCCAGACAGAGGAACCTATGGGGGCTCATTTCCAAACTGTGGGTTTCTCCTTTTTGGCATCATGGGTTTCAAAGAACATATAGAGCAAAATGTTAAATATTTAGATTAGTTTATGCATTTTTCCAGGGCTCTTTGTTGGATGAATTTCTTATGCCCTTCACAAAGCCATCCAAGCCTCTGTCTATTGTACACAACCAAGTCCATTCATTACTTTCCCATTAGGAGTTAAAGGGGGAGGAATATGAGACCCTGTAGTCTGGTGGGATCAATAAGGTGGGGTTTATAGCCGACGCAATGTCACACTATCGATCCAGAGATCACATGATGACCTTGATGTACAGTCACTATTCATGAATGACCCCGAAAGGCGTGCAGAGAATTCAGCAAAGATTTGAAGATGGAAATGAGGCGTCTTTTTTATCGTAGTAATAAGTACCTTTTGATGTATTGACGCAGGCTAGACCTTAGACTTTGCATTAAGTGCTCATATTCTGCATCTAACGTTCAATGGAGAGTCAGTCCTCTATGACAGGACCTATATTACAAATGAGAAGAAGAATTTAAAGTACATTAGACAACTTGAGCTGATAGAATTTGTGTCTCTTAATTATTTATTTTTTGTTTACAGAGCAATGATCTAACCATGTTTTGTGCTGATTTTAGCTTCTCCCGCTCATCTCCTGTCCACATTAACACAGATATTTTTCTAAAAAGGTATTCTCTATATCTCTGTCCATACGACAACACAAAAATGGCAAAAAAAAAAAAAAAAGGTACAAACAGGCATTGTTTCTGTTGGAATTGAAACTGTGGATACCGTGGATAATAGCCCACTGGATATAGCAGATGCAGAGGCTTGAATCTGTTATCAGAGCTATCTTAGTGTTGGCTGGGGTTGTCAAATGGTGTTCTTTACATGATGTAGATATGTCCATAACGCCAGACTGGTCTGTCTACCAAAGGTATCCATCCTGACCTCAATCTACTGCAGGTCGTACACTGATTTATACACCTGGATTTGATGTTTCAGGTGCAGCATCATTACACAAAGCAATAACAGACATGCACAAAATGGAGTATGATGCCATCGTTTTCTAACATCTCTATTTCTGTCCACATGGGTACAGAAATCATTTTTAAAGATCACAGTTTTTGCGACTTGTAATGCTGTTTATGTGTGAACGAGAGGCCCAAATGCAGAAAAATAACAATTTTGCAAAATATATCTGCGTTAATGTGCACAAGAAATTAAAGAAAATGGAAAATATTTCTTTCTACAGATGACAACACTGTAGGCTACATTACTCATCAGTGTCATCAACAGTAACAAGTGGAACATTTCTGTATTCTGTTTAAATGTGATGTGGTTTTCATGGACAAAAAAAAAAATCAGGAATAATTTGATCTCATCAATTTGCACTACCTGCTGCTACCTCCACAGTATAAATAATTTCACATTTTTTGTAAATATGTGGTAGGACACAGAGGAAACAGCTGTCACATCAGATTAAAGTGTGCTATATTGGAATTTAGTTTTAGTGTTTACGCAAGTCACCTCAAGTCAACATCAAAATTCGAATTTTAAGTTACTTTTTTTTTTCTTGCGTGTCTCTACAAATTCCCTAATGCAGTGCATGAAAGTATGCGATAACAAGGCTACTGACTAGAAACAAATCACGTTCTGCTAGTCCTGCTGTTAATAATTTTCTTCAGAAATTAAATTGTTGAATGATTCTAATGAAAATTAGTTTGACATATTTTCCAGAGTTTTGCCAGAGTCCAAGGTAAAAACTTACCAATTGAAACATAATTTAAAGTTAATTCAGCTCATAATTATTTCATTTCATGACTTTTAATATTTAATGTCGCGTATTAGAAATCACACTTCAGTTTCTTTTTGTAAGTTTCTGGTTATTTTTCTGCCCTGATGAAAAAACAGTGACTAACTTGACCTTACAGAAGCAGATTTTGCTTCAGTAAAATTACAGAACATGAACATATGCCACGCACTGACTTTTGTGTAGAAGAAATTTGAATTAATTCTCCTACCGTACTTGAGCATATATATTTATTCATTAATGTTCTGAACAGCTTGATCTTTGAGAGGGTTGCGGCGATACTGGAGTCTGTCCCTGTTACCATTAAGCAAAGGTGTCACCAATTCGTCACATACAGTCACGGAAAAAATTATCAGACCATCAAAAGTCATCAAAAACAGTGGTTATGCAATCAAGTGCTAACTCCTGTGTGGATCATGTGATTAAAGCAGACAGAAAAGAAAACATGGAATGCCTAAAAGCACTGTTTTTGTCAGTACAATGAGATAGATATTGATGGAAGAACTGAAGTGATTTTGGTTATTATCAAGAAAACATGGAAAATGGATAGATATCAGCTCTGAAATTAAACTACTGTGAGCTATTTTTGTTGTTATCATTATATTTGTCCAAACAAATGTACCTTTATCTGCACCAGGCATTAAAATGAAGAAGAAATTGAAGAAAACAAGGGGTGGTCTAATAATTTTTGCTGCGACTGTATATATTTATTCATTAATTTTCTGAACAGCTTAATCCTCAAGAGGGTTGTGGTGGGTACTGGAGCGAAGGTATCGCCAATTCATCACAACCATTCACTCTGATATTCGTACAGATTTGGGTTGACCTATTAACCTAATACAGCATATTTTTGGACATTCTTGGTGGAGAAAATGCAACCTCCACACAGAAACACTGGAATCGAATCCAGGACCCAGAACAGTACCGGTGTTGAAGCTATACAGTTACATTTAATGTGTTTCCCTGTGCTTTCTGTCCTCTGTTCTGTGACCCGATCCTTTACATCAATAAGTGGCTTCATTATTATACTCTGAGTGTGTCTCTTTCTCTTTCTCTTTCTTCTCCTCATATCCTTGAAGTTGCTCTAAAAGCTTTCTGTATCACTTTGCTTCATAACACTGGATCACTTTTCCTCTGACCCCTTGCTAATGTACATTCGTAGATCTTTTGATAGGAGCGGTAAGTAAAATGCTCGAGCGTGCAAAGTGAAGTCAAGGTCACCGGTTCCTCTCAATTTTGACGCTCCATCTGATTCCAAATGACGATATTTTCTCTCCATTTATCCTGCCAAGGCGATGTATTTCTCAGATATGGGTGTGAAGTTCCGGGCTGCTCTCTTTAGTCATTACCTTTCCTCACTTTGTCCTTCTGAAAGCCACTGTGAATCAGCAGGATTTTTTTTAAGATTCAGCAAAAACATATGTGTAACGATCTTAAATTTAATGTATCTCAATTAAATGCCTTCCGAGAAACACATTATCTGCAAAGGTAAGCTCTTCCGTCTTGACGTGACCACCACTGTTTATGTTTACACTTTTCTGATCCTGCATTGTGGCTCGTTTCTTCTTCATGATGCTACTATTGTCGTTTACGTGCATGCGTCATGACCGTTACGTGACATGTTTTATGTTATTGCCTGTTCATTACATTTTGCACAGCTCATGTGGTGTCTGTATTCTCACAAAACCCCTTTAAATCTTACTCTCATGTCACAACATCAGTTTGTGTTCGTGTTTCTGTTGCAAAACTGCTAAGAGAGAAAAGGAGAGCACTTAAAGGAGCGATCCACCTGCTGTTTTCACTCACAGCTGATTCAATTGATCCTTAAGTCGCAGTTGAAAACAGTCTGGAGGATTTTCTTAACCCACTTCAGCAGCATTGGTGTTGTTTTCAATGTTCCACACTATTTGAGGTGAGAAGCACAGAACAAGAGTAATGTATTTAATCATGAAGTCGAAACACTATCACATTTCAAGCCCATCCTCTTTTTGAATAACAAACTCAAATAAGGCAAGGCATTATTGCGACCTTCGGGCCGTGATTGTCACCTGCAAAAATGTCTGCCAGCTTGACTTTATTAAAAAGTACACTCACCTTTGCTCCCTGGTTTCTGTATTCCCTGTTTCCCATGTGATGCATAATAACTACAGTACATATCACAAACTCTTCAGCCACTATTCTCATTAAGTTGCATTCAACCCTCAACATTTGGATCTTGATTTGAGTACTTACAGTGCACTGCAGTTTGCCATAATAGCCACTGTGAATGCACTTAATGCACTCAAAGTAGCAAGTCTAAGTACAAAAAAACTGAGACACAGAGTGGGTTATGCTGCTGAAATGCTTTCTCCATTTTCACTTTAGTGGTATCTTTTCCTTTCAGGAGCTCATGTCCTTTTTCTCTGACTGATCAACTTTTTTGTACTTTCCCATTTGAAGTTCATCGGTTTTGCAACAGCTATACTTTTAAAATCACATGCACACTCATTTGTTTGGAAATCCTCATTTTTACTTATATCTCTCCTTTTACATTCTTTCTTTCTTAGTTGATCAAAGTATGTTTGAGAACTCCATCGCTCAGCAGCAGAGTCCACAAACCTCCAGGCCAGGCCAGGCTTCAGCCCGACGTTCCCCAGCATCAGCTAACCCCAACCTGGGTGCCGGCTCCATCGACTCTCCATCCTCTGGAGGTCAGCAGAGGTTGAAAAATGCCATTAATCTGGGCAAGGCTGTTGGGGCCAAGGTTAGTACAGCACAGACAGAAATGGAGTAAAGATCCTGCAGGTCCTGTACACTCCTACTTTATATTTAACCAGGGGTTAAAGGGGGATTTGGCAGGTGAGGGAACCCTGAGGTCCACAGTGGAACAGTGGAGAAAAAATGACCTGCCTACAAAATAACCCCCACATTGATTTTTTTTTTTTTATTGTTAGCAGCGAACTTGTTCTTCTAATTCATTTTCACATATAAAATACTGTTATGTCTTACCTGAATACATGATGGGTTGTATTTACAGAGATGTGCATCCATCTGTCCAGTATACCCAGCTAACCATTATTTGAAAATCAATATTTAATCAATACTGTATCCATTAGAATTGGTACCGATCTGATACAAGGTCATGATACCGATGTGATTCACTCCTCAGATATTGGACTAGTGTTACTAATCCACAAATCGATCCAGATTCCATAGTCTGAAACTGCTGTAATGCAACGTGAGACGGCTGCAGCTGAGTGAACTACAGGCAACAGTGAATACAATCTGTGTTACTGCTGTGTGTCCATGCAAACATAATCTTCACTCCACATTTGATTTATTGGGATTAGAGCTGCACAATATCTTGTTTGAGCATCGCCATCGCAATGTACGTGTGCGCAATAGTGACATCGCAGATTCTGCAATGTAGGAGGCAAATGAACTCATCGTGTTCTCATCTAATTTCAACCTGTTTTTATTTATCTATGCGTCTGTCTTGTGTCCTTTTATCTGACTCTAGGAGCAACCATGCAAGAGTTCCTATGTGTTTGTGCACAAATGGCAAATAAAAATTATTGATTTTGATCTTGATCTTGAACCTGGGTACCTGACACACACACACACACACACACACACACTGCGCACAGCCATCCACCAATCACAATCATTCTTAATCAGTTTGCCGAAGCAGACCATGCCTGCACATGGAGTGAGTCGCTGGTAACAATATTAAAAAATGAGCAACAAACACGAGAAAATCACAGAAAACAAAGATTTGGGGCCAAAAAGAAAAGCAACTTCAGTTATCTGGAATTATTTCAGCTACAAGAAGGATGAAACTGAAACACCCCTTCTATGTCGACACTGCCTTGCACCGCCACAACGAGAGGAAACACAACTAATTTGTTTGACCGTTTACGTCAGCACCACACAGCTATTATATCCTCCTGGGTAGTTTTTCAAATCGCAATATATATCGCTGGGTTAAAAAAAATCGCAATGTCAGTTTTTATCCAATATTGTGCAGCCCTAATTGGGATTGCTCATCCTCAATGGGGCCATTAGACTACAATAAATCAGTCAAAGTTGCTGTAAGTATAGTTTATGTAGCTTTTTAAAAAGGTTCTATCCAGTACAGAGTCAAATGCAGTCTGTAGAGGATCCACAAAGAACCTAACCAAAGGACATTCATAACATCATAGTGCAGGGGGTCATTGTACAAAAAGAATCTGTCTTTGATCAGCTTTATACTCAGACAAAAGTTGTATGTTTTCCATAATTAAAGACTGGGTATGTTTCAATACAGAAGTTCTTGGGTCATTGAGGATGTACTTTTTGATATACAACACCACCTACTGTCTCAGTTTAGCCTTTTTAAGTTTAGAAACAAGGCTTTTATACACTCATGGCAGTTGTCTTCAGTATTAATTTATCCAAATTCTGCATATCATCAGATGCAGACAAAGTTCAGGTATACAGACAAAAGTCCAGGCTTGGGTTAAGTATCATAATCTGCAACTTAAAACTGTATTTTGTTGAGTTGGTACATTTTATTGCTCCTTCACAAACAGTCATGAATGAGGGTCATTTATAACGCTATATAATACTTGAGAAAAGTTGCATATTCCCTGCATATTTCCAATTTTCTTCACACTAATATCTTGTGAAGTAACTATAGTCGAGACATGGGGTGACATAACTTTCTGATTTGTTGAGTTATTTCTGTATCTCAGTAGCATCATTAAAAATGAATTTGTATAGTATTATATAAAATCACAAATCTTATGAACTTTGAATCAAAGGTGCTGGAACACTGTTTCTGATTATTCCAGCCAACTTTAACCCCTGCCTTTGAGATTTGATGAAGGTTTCATTGTATGACATGTGGGCAATATGTTCTTAAATTACCTACCTAAGTGAATATCTTTTCTGTCCACCCATCCTTGCAGGTGAATGATCTGTTAAGAAGAAAAGAGCCCAGTCACATTGGAGATATTGGGGTCACTGAGGTCAACAAAAATGTTGGTGCAGTGTGGAGCTGCATGGATCACAACCAGACTGCCAACAGGTATTGACAACCATGTATTTCTATAAGGATTACCAGGTTACCAGTCCTGTCGAGGGGTTATATGTAGTATTGATATTGCAAACTCTCAATAGCAGAGGGTTAATGTGTACCAGAACACATATGACTACCAAAACCACTGATAAATCAACGCTTTGTATCCACCGACTGTATCACTCACTCCATTTAACATAAAGTTCAATATGTATAATGGTATCATCAAGTTATATTCTTCAAATTAAACTCATAATATAGTATTTTGACAGTCATTTAAAATAGCAGTGTCTTATAATCTTCATGTGTTACATCACATGATTGTTTAAATCTGTGGTTTTCAACCTTTGGGTCGTGACCTCACTTGAGGTCGCCTGGAATTCAAGTGGGGTCACCTGAAATTTCTAGTAATTGATTAAAAAAAAGTTACTAATAAAAAGTATTTTTAATGATTCAATATATATTTCATTATAATTACAACACCACACACTTTTCCTAATAAAAATCAAGTTCAAATAGAATGCAGGATATCTGAGAGGGCACACCTTGATTGACCCGATCATGGACCGTGTGCGTTACTACACTTCAACCTGCCCGGACACAGTCGCAGTCAGAAAACCGGACCAAACAGAGAATGGAAAGATTTCTTCACCTGCCTAGCCCCACTAAGACATCTCCAAGAGAAACGGAGAAGCAGACACCAAAAAGGTGCATTATATACATTATATAGCCTAAATGTCAACTAAAATTAACATTTATTTGCAACATAGTATAGCAAAGTGTTACATGATCAAAAACAAATTAATTTTAGCAACAAAAAAAAAAGTCTCCGTTTTGAATGTCTGGGGTCGCCAGAAATTTGTGACGTTAAAATGGGGTCACAAGCCAAAAAAGGTTGGGAACCACTGGTTTAAATTATAGCTCTTTTAGCTCAGCTCTGTTTTTAGACAGAAAACAGCCACAGTAAAACTACAAATCCCCTTTTTTTTTTTCTGTACAGTATGTGTTGTCAGTGGCTGCACTAAAGTTGTTTTTGGAATCTTCATAAGCTTCTTAAACGAGCTGAGTGGTTTTGGGAAAAAAAAACAAAAAAAAACAGCACAATCTCATCATTAACCTCCATTCTTTTCCTTTAGAGCTGTGTCCAGTGGGGAAAACATCAGTGCTACTAGCTTTTATCACTTTGTCACTTTCTTTGACTCTAAAAGTTGTTTCTTAATGCTTCTCATCCCATCTCATCACTGTTAATATTCAGTTCATATTTCTACAATCTGATAAACTGGTTTCTCCATAACTTTTATCCTTAACACTTTAATCATAATTTTAGGTCTTTTTTTTTATATTTGAAGTACAGATCTATCTAAAGCAAATTACAATCTATTACACTAAATATAAGATCAGCATCAATTAAGTTTCTTTGGGGAATATTCAATATAAAAGGATTCTGTCAAATGTTAACTTTTCAGTTTTTTTTCAAAACACTTCAAAGCTGCAAATTTAATGCAATTTTCATTCTACTAGAAGAGATTTTATTGTAGAAAAATATCAAATTAACTATGCTGAAAGAAATGTTTTTCACTGGGTCAGAAAAAGTGAATAATTTAAGCCTTTTCCTGTGAAATGGGAATTTAAATGAATAATGATCCATCAAACCGTGCTTTGTGAGACACCTCAGATGGAATTCGACAGATTCCCAGTTTCTATAACAGTTTTATCTGATTTTAGTTAAACACACACGCTCCTGTACATCCCAGGTTGTTTGTGTTTGTGTGTATCTGAGGATTTGTTCCAGAAGCATTGATCTGTTGTCTCTTCAGCTGAAGATCAGTCAAGCAGAAGTCATTTTTTTCAGCAGCTCTGCTCTTGTTTGTCCCTTTTGCTGTGCTGTGAATAGATTTTGTTTAATTTGTCCGCGGTGGTCGGTAAAGATTTTGGCAGACCACCGGCTGGTAGTGGATGGGCGGCACTGAGAGTCTTTTATGTAAAACTGAGAGGCAGGAGGTCCGCGTGTCCCATTCATAATTTATCCTCATAGATTTGACCTATTCTTGTATTTGATTTGTTAATGCATTCTGCTGTAGATGTAACACATTTTTCTCCTCAATACTTTATAGCTAATCATCCATCAACTAAAAATACTCTAATGCTTATCGATCTAAATTGTCCAAATAAGAATAAATATGAGGTGCTCCTCTTTTGTCACTGTAGGATGTAGTCGCCATGGTAAGTTCAGAGGGTGCCATGACAGCTTTCTCTCTGCAAAAAAGAGGAAGAATTTGCGTATATTGCGATAAAATTGGAGTTTTATTTCAGTACGTTGTGTGTACTGAAAGTCTGAGGCTTAGTCAGCACATAAATGGATATTTTTAAAGGTGCTATATGTAGGAATTATGTTCCCAGTAATCATAAAATGACCCTGATATGTCACCAGACATTAAGGAGTCATGTTCATTTCAAATACTGATATCACTGACAGTAGTAGTCCAGCCAGAATATTTGCATTTGAAAAGCTCAGTGTC
>JAPQRP010000020.1:12516664-12528397 GCA_037367295.1 Apogon hyalosoma
ACGTTACTAAACCTAAAAGGCCTCTTATTATTCCCAAATACGTCGTGATAAAGTGAGAAACAAAACAAGGATATGTATAGGAGATGCTTTTGAAACTTGGAGACGGCTGAAAGCGGAGAAGAATTTGAAGACCGACGCCGGCTCTCCTGTGGTCTCCCCTGGCTTTCAGTGGCTCTTACTGGGTGGTGAGACTGCGGGGCGAGACAAGCCCGGGGCCGAGCCGTGATTTGAGCCGCGGGCCGAGCCAGGGGCCGAACCCGCCGAGCCGGGGGAGGAGCTGCGGTGTCTTCTCCCGGGTCAAGCTGCAATCTCTTCTACCGGCACGGGCCTGGGTGAAGACACCGCAGCCCGGGTGAAGACACCGCAGCCCGGGTGAAGAGACCACTGTCCGGCCCCAGGAGAAAACACCGCGGTTCGGTCCCGGGAGAAAAGACCGTGACCCAGGGGAAGAGACTCGGTGTAGGACTCATCACTTGCCATGGTAGCTCCATGTAGTAGACGCTCATATGCTGGATCTGGCAACCAATAGTCTGGGGGGATGAGGGGGGAGTACCACACTCTACAGTATTTTTAATGTGATTGCAGTACCAGTTTTGGCCACAATCTTACATACACCACTTTTTAAAGTGTTTTTCTTGCTTTCTTCCAAAAAAAAAGTCCCATCCAAAATACAGAAACAGACCACATGGGAACATTGCAAACAGAGTTTCGAAAAATGTTCATTGTAGAGAGTTGTTCAAAATATCAGTTTCAGTGAGTAAAACTGCATGTGGACAAAAGGCCAAGATTCATAGAAAAATCTGTGTTTTATAAAATGTTTGTGCAATGTCTGAGCCCAATAGTAAATTCATCTATGATGGTCACATTTAGAGAGATTATAGCAAATAAATGGCTTCAAGCAAAACCAAGGGTAAAGCAACAAACAAAACCTACTTGAAGGAAAACAAAATTCCCTTTAATCTTACTATAACAGAGATGAAAAGGTACAATCCTACAGTTAAAATTTCCACCAACACAACACCAGAAGAAATGAGATACATTAAACAAAAAAGACAGCTCTTATTGACAAACCAAAAAACGCTCTCATATTAAAGAAAACACCAGTACACAACACTTGAATTACCTAGGATTTAACTACAAAAGAAGCTAAAAGCCATTTAATATAAAATACTACCTGACAAAAATACCAAACCCATAGTCTGGGGTTGGTGAAGGCACTTTGCAGACGTAAACTGGCAGACAAACATTATCAAGAGATCTCCCAATGCAGTGGTGAGAGAAGGTAGCCTGAAGGGCTTTCTGACAGAAACACTAACAATACCAACTTGCTGCCAGTTAAACTAAAGTAAGCAAAAAAAAAAAAAAAGGCAAAATGTTCCACTAGCTGTTTTTTTCTAGTACCACTTAAATTTTTGTTGCCCCCACCCCAACATTTTTTATGCCATCAAATTCCAAATGACCTTCCTTTTTTTGTTAAAAGCAATACATTTTTCTTGTTTTAACATTAAATATGTTTTTTATGTCTTATTATGGAAAAATATGGTTTTATGGGATTTATAAATCATTGCTTTGTGATTTTATTTACATTTTATACAGTTTTCCAAATTTTTTAAAATAGTTTTCTACAGTAGGAACAGTGGCCACAAGTTTTGGCAGTGACACAAACAGTCTTTTTGCATATCCTTTAACTTGATGGGGAAAAAAATCTAAAAGAAATGAATCAGTAAGTGTCACCACTAAAGCTTTTAGCCACGACAGAATGCTGGACTGTAACAGAAAACTATAGTGCTGGAAGAAAGTTTTTGGGCACCTCATGCATTTGTGATATATCACATTAAGAATAAGTATTATTAAGTTTTCAGTAAACCCACATGCTCCCTTCTGCACATGCTCTGTTCCATCGAGGTCAAAACTGAATGTTTCAACAAGATCATGAAACATATCCAGAACATGACATGTTGACACTGTCAAGATTGTTTTTTTTTTTTTCATGTTAACAATAAACAAAAAAAAAAAAAAAGATTTCCATTTCTTTGCATCTGTCTGATGCAGTCACACCTTTTGAAACACAAAAAAACATTAAGGGTGTCTGAAAACATTTTTCCACTACTGTAGAATGTGTGGTAAGAGGAGAACTGTTGACTATTTGTCTGTGATTTTTTTTTTTTTTCTTTCACCGTTGTCATTATTATTTTTAATTGTAAGCCTTCGTCTAACATCGTGGTTAAACTTGGACACCTAAAACATTTGGTTTATTTTAGGCAACAGCACTAATTGGGTAGAAAAAGGTTAGATAGATAAACATTTAAAAGGCCTAAAAAGTGGCGCCTTTCTGCCAGAAAGACCTGAGGGAAACGTCTACATGTGCAGTTCTTCGGTCTTTATACAGAGGAGTGGTAGACACCAACTGGCACCAGGGAGCTGGAGTCAGGAGACAGAAGGGAGGAGGAGGAGGAGGAGGAGGAGGAGGAAACATCAAACCAGAATCTAAGGACAGAACACATCACACCAGAGGGGGAATGTAACAGTCTGCAGTGTTTGTTTTTGTCTGTCTCTTATTCCTCCTCCTTTCTTCTTTCTCCCCTCATCTCCAGCCACATCTCCTTTGACTCCTTCCCTCGACTGGACCCTCCGCCTCCTTCAGGGAAGAAGCGCCTCCCTCGGGCTCTGAAGACCACTCAGGATATGATGATCTCCTCCGACCCTGTGGTCTCCTCTCCTGACGCCGCCGACTCGGCCTCCTTCCTCTCCTCCCCTGATAAGACGCCTCTTATCAACAAGGAGGAGCATGAGGAAAGCGAGAAGGAGAAAGAGGAGGAGGAGGAGGAGGGGGGGAAGAGTAACACCGAGCCAACGGAGGTCAGCTCGGACAAGAACCCTCCAGCTGATTCTGAGTCGACGGGAAGCAACGGGAAGCTGCGTGGAGGTGAAGGGGATGATGTGGATGATGCTCCCCAGCTCCAGCTCTCCGTCCCAGACCTCATCAACAAAGATCCGCCGCTGATGGAGCCCAGATCCAAATCCTGCGACGTTTGGCAGAAGGCCCCGGGTCCAGACTCCCGGCTCGCCTCCACCCCCTGTTCTGGTAAAACCCCCTGCCGCATCAGCCTGGGCGAGGAGGTCCTGATGGGGAATGGCGCCCCCTGCAGCAAAGGCTCGGCAGTGAACGCAGACGACGCAGAGCCGCACCCAGACCTGCTGTCGTTCGAGTAACGCCTTCAAAAGTCGTAACTTTTTCTCTTAATTCTCTCCCAAGAGGCTTCGACTGCCCTTCAGTGTAATTGAAATAGACTGTAAAGGTACTGAGGATCAAATATTCACTCCCATCTTTAAATATTTCACCTGCGTCAGTTCTCACTTAAGAAAAAAGGGAAAAAGTCCTTTGTACGACTCTGGCAGGAGCTTGATGTGTTACTTTTTGGCTTTTTATAGAAGTTTGGATGAATTTTAGGATCATGTATGTATAATGTGGCCCTCCAGGTCAGTGAACACAACCAGAATCCTCTTAAACATAGGGAACTAAAAAAACATTATATGATGTAAAAGAAAGAAATTATGATTGAATTGAGGGTTGGCTTTAGTTTATATTTTAACTTTTTATCTAAAAATCAGTGCATTTTTCAAGTTTTAGCTTCTATGACAGGTTTATAACATATCATATCTGCTTTTGATAATGTAATAACTAGCACATAATCCATGGGTGAATGTAAGTTTTGTCATGAAATATCCCTTTAAATGGGCTGAAGATGTAAAATCTTGAAGTTTTTGCGCTTTATCTTCCATTTGACTTTTAAAATCTCTTAGATTTTATTATTTTAGTATTAAATTATTGTGACTGGTATAATCACAAAGCCTGTACATTTGTTGTCCATTAAAAGGGATATTTTATTTCATGATATTTCATAGTATAAGTTTATTTGCGGAAGCTGCTAAAATGAAGCAAAATGAAAAACTGCAGTTAATATGACGGCATCGTTTATGCTTGAGTATGTTGAGAATACTTTACTTTAGCTTTGTGTACATTTCTTGAGAACTGACAGTGGATTCAGGGGAAGGAGAAATCGAGTCGGAGAGGCTGAATGAATGTGGACGTGCAGAAAGGGGAAAGGTCACGGGGAGGTTTACTTTCAGTTCAGTCGGAATAAAATCATTTTTTTTACTCCCTCTGCAGACAGGAGAGTATCATCACGACGGAAAGACTTTTGACCCCAAGCTTGAAATTATTTATGATGCCTTTTGGTTAACAAGGAGTTGCAGCAACTCACATTCTGTCTGTAATCTCTGTGGCCTGAAAGTAACCTTTGGAAGCTGGAAATATTGGTGTGATTCCGATTTTTAATTTTTTTAGAAGTAGGTGTAGCTAAGTAGTTTAGTGGGTGTTTATTTTCTATATTACAAAAGAGTTAGTTTTAAAGTGTAAGCCAGATTGTAGTAAATGCCTTTTTTTATATATAGAAATTTGTACATAACATAGACATACAAGTTTAGTAAAGATCTCCCCCAGCCATGTTAGTGGATGCCCCAAAAATAATTAGCTTTATTTGTAAAGAAAAAAAAAATCAATCTCACCTGGCATCTCTAAATATGTAAATATAAAGTTCAGCTGGAAAAACAGATATTTTCTTCCTTCCTGAATGTCTGTTTCCTCTCTCCTTTGTGACAGTAAACTAAATATGAGTTATGGGCCAAACCAGAATCTCTTTTGGGCTTTGGAAAACACTGATTAGCATTTTTTTCCATTTTACAACACTTAGCCGACCAACAACCAAGGCTATGTTCATTCACACTGCAGGCAGACTTTTTTGCCCATATGTGACATATCTATTTTTTTTCTTAAATTGGGGTCAAATCACACCAAGGCTACTTTCATATGTGGTCCTAAATTGGATACGTATCTGATGTTTTGCATGTGACTTCTGTCTAAATGATCATGTCACATTTCATTTGACTTTTATTGAATGCAACAGTTCTGTGCTGGAGGAGGCAACATCCATATTTACTTCCATAAACATAGTGTGACATCACATGTTCTTCTGCACATGCAGCCATAGGCTGTTCACATGAGTCTGAGGCATTTAACCCATAAAGACCCAACACTACTTTTGTGTCAGTTCCCAAATTAAATTTCCTCTATATCTAACCTTCCTTAAATGATTTATCACCATTTATTATAATATTATCTTCTGTATTTTGCATCGTATCAGTATAAATCAGATATTTTCTGATTTTTAATTCACTTATTATGAAAATGTTCATAAAAGCACAGGTTAAAGTTGAGGTTATTATATCAAAAACAGTTAAATATGCAGAAATGTGACTTTTTCAGTCAAATCTATCATTAACTGAACATAAACCCAGTGTCTCCATTCACTGTCATTGATCAAACTCCATGGGTTTTACTGGTGAATCAATTTTGCAGAAGATGACTGTTTCCACGTTCACTACAGAGTCTCTGAACGTCCAAATAGGTCATATCTGATGACCATGAAAAGATGACAAACTGCATTTTACACCAATTATTTACATGGATTGATAGGATTAGTGGATCAACAGGTATGAAACAGTTTAGATCAGTAGATGCTTTTGGTCGGTGATGGATGTTTGGGTCTTTATGGGTTAAATTATAATGTGAACAACTATGCAAAAATATCAGATTCCATCAAAAAATCTGAATTGAAAAAGCTTCAAAATTTGCATTATGAACGTAGCCTGACTGATTAAACAGTGAAAACTATCATTAGTTAGAGCCCTACATCTAAGCTGGTAAGTGGAGCAGGAATTTATTTAAAAATATGTCTAAAACCAAATCAGTGATGCTTCACTTCTAACTTCAGTTATGTTGAAAACACTTGTTGGCTTTTAGCAAGAGAGTACAAATGCAAATATGACTGAATAAGCTGCTTGATGAGGTTTACAATGAGCACAAAGCTGCTGCAAAAGAGTTTCCCTCTGAACTGAAAGTAAATCATTTTCTCCCCGAACACCCGACAGAATCAGGACAGACGGGCGGACAGACGGCATGTGCAGGGCAGGCTGGTGAAAAGTTGTTTTTGAGCAATAGTTGGAAGATAATGAGCTGTCAACTTGCACAGATTAAAGAGGTGTATTTAATTCTAGCAGATCATTAAGTGACAGACCAAAGACGAGAAATTAGCAGCTCAGTTGGACAAGTTGTTTTTGTCAAATGTGTCATCGCCGCGTTGAAAAGTTGAACTTTTGTGTAGAGGGAAGGTAAGGAAAAATTAAAAACCAAAGTGAGAAGATCATCTGTTATTTATGTCCTTGTGTTAAGTCTGACTCGCTTAAGAGAGCGTGTGAGTCAGGTGTGTTGAGCTGACAGTGACAGAACCAAACCACCTGTCTTATTAAATTAACTTTTTACAATAGAAGAATTACAATTAAAAAAAGAAAAAAAAAAAATCTGATTATTTTGTAAGTGAAATCTGTATTTTTATAGCACTACTATCTGGGCATCTGTAGATCATCTTTAGAGGTATTTTCTGTAGAAAGTGAACACACAGATTCCAATCCATGACCCTGAAAAGCCCCCGTTTTCCATAACTGACCACTGTGTCCTAGTAGACACAAAAACCCGACTTTTTAAAACCAGCAAGAATTCCCAGAAGACACTGAGGCGGTCACAGAGACAGCTGTAGCTTCGGTCAGGTCGTGCCCGGCAGAATGGCAAGAATGTGGATCCGGACTCAAGCGGAGAAAAGACGCTTTGTCTCAGTTTATCTGTCTGTCGGACTAAAAGCATCTTAAAAGAGTCCTTTTTAAAGCAGTGGCTGAAGCGAAACACAAAACAAAGCAATAAAGGGTCATTTCACACAACTTATAAAAACATGTATTTACATTTATCCTCGGGCAAATTCAGATTTCATAATATTTTTAGATTTAGAGAGTCGCCCTCCTGGAAATTCTGCTTGGTCTGATAAATAAAGGAACGAATCTACTTATGGTAGTATGTAGAATTTGACAGCAACAGAAAATGTTTATCTATAGTGCTGCAAAAATCAAAATCTTACCAAGTGTTTTTTTCTCATTTCTAGTCAAAATATCTCATCGTACTTTAAATAAGGCATAATCACCTAAAGAGTAATTCAAGATTTTTTTTTTTTTTTTGCTTAATTCAAGCTAAAACATCTGCCAGTGGAACAAGTGAAAATGACCTTGGTAAGATTTCTTGAAATAAGATTTTCCAGATCTATTGTCTAAAAATAAGTTCTTTATATCTCACTGATAAGTTACTCTTAAGTGATTATGTCTTATTTTAAGTGTGATGAGATATTTTGACTAGAAATGAGAAAAATACACTTCGTAAGATTTCGATTTTTTTCCAGTGAGTGAAATTGTTGTAAAATCACCTATAAAATCAGAGTTCGCAGAAGCAGACGATTTTATGTTCTACTTCTAGATTTATACTTTTCTATGCAGCGTGAGGGTTAATTTGAGTAATTTCAGCAACTGGGTATAAATGTGATTTATTTGCTAACAAAAGTCTTTGAAAGTTAGAAAATGCTTATAATTGTTCTTCAATATACGTCAGAAACGTGTGGAAAAATATCTAAAAGAACTGTAACTGAAGACAAAACTGCAGAAATACAGTTGTTTTTACTTTTCCTGATTTTTTTTTTTTTTTCAGCAACACAATAGCTAGAGACATAGTCCGAATATAACAGGCATATACATGTCTCAGGTGGGTTTTAAAGCCAGTTAGTTACATAATAAACATAATAGTAAACGTGTAGTTAAATGTCAAATATGGTCTGAAAAATCTACAGAAAAGTCTGAGTGTCTAAAGTATTAAAATTATTTTTTTAATTTCTATGAAGAATGTTGGTCCATTTTCCAATACAGAAACAGTTAATTATTCTCACAGTGGCTTCAAAAGCATGTGTGATTGTTCTTATTTGTGTGGAATGACTCTTGCAGTAGGAGAATAATTGATTGTGGCCCTAAACACTGCTGATGTTACCATCTAATGCTGAAACGTTGGTGATTTTTGGTGCTGAAAGGAATTAATCTGGATTCGGGGGAGTCAGAGGTTCTGATCTGAGCTGCTGGTTTTAATTCTGGGCTTTACCCAAAACCACCGCGACAGTAAAGAAGCCGAAAGCTTTTTTAGACAATTCTTCTGTTTCCTTTTCATACCACTAAGTCTATTTTCTGACAAGGGAACAGCTGTGTGCATTTCATTAAAATATTCTATTTTTCTTTCTTATAATATTTGTGAATATGCAGATTGTTTTTTGTTCTGATAAATGAAGGAAGGTGATTTATTTTGATATTCAGTCATAGAATCTAGTTATGGCAATCCAATCTATTTAGCGGCCTCAGAATTTGACAAAAGATAAAACTGATTTTCTTTCTATTTTTGTGTTGTTGAATTAATTTACCTGTGTAAAGCTGATCTACGTAATTTCAGCAGTTTTGATGAATGAAGGAAGCTAAATGATGCACATTGAGGGGTTTTTTTAGATGCAAATGGACTGATGCTGCTGCAAACCTGGACTTTGTCTTTCTTTTTTTTTTCAGTTTATACTTAAAATGAACTGTCATTTTCTGTAGAATGAAAATATGCTACAAAAATCCAGTTGATTTCACTTTGTATGTTTTATTGTCTTAATGTTTCTTTTATAAAATGCAAACTTCTGTAATGGCTGTATTCTTTAAAAAAAAATCTGGAAATAGATCTAATCATGAGCTTTTTGTTGTGCGTTGTATTACATTGTGTCTTGTTAAATATACATGTGAGCTTTTTTTTTTTTTTTTTTTTACACATTCACACATTCTTTTTCGTGTATTCTGAGCATTTCCTATCTTTTATGTCTTTCGTTCTTGGTGTTCGCATCCCGCTCGGTCCTGCCAGCAAACTTCCTGTTTTGATGGAGCTGATGTTCTTGTCAGTTTCAGCTTGGATGTTCTTTTTTTTTTTTTTTTTTACTGTCAGTCTTCAGCGTATAGACAGGCCCTTGTGTGTCCTCTCTCTGTTTGATAGATGGCCTCTGTAGACTCCAGGAACTCAAGAGTCGAAGCTGCTGTGATGTTTAATTCATCTGTGTTTGTCCTAATTCATGGAAACCCTGGTCTTCTTCTCCGTGTGTCACGGGCTCGTCTTGTCGCTCCGTCAGGATGAGTTACACCCCATCAGCAGCAGGACCGAGCAGGAATCCAAAAGTGGAGGCGACTGCGGGATGAGATGTGTTTACCTAACGTCTGCATCTATGCTGTAAACAACCAATCAGCTTAGACACACAGGTCTTGTCACTGTTTAATAATTCAAACGTGATGCATTTATTCATCCTCAGTAAAGGAATCTAGGCCTTCATGCATAATGAATCATCAAGTTTGAGGGCCAGCTACCAGGCTAGATGCATTTTTACAGCTTTGTGTTTTAGAGTTTGTAAATGTTTGTCCTCATATGAGTTTCAGAGTTGGTTTGGGACTCCCTGGGGCTGTTATTATTCAGGATATGTCACATTTTGCCACAGTTTATGTTTCAAAACAAGTCACTAAAAATCAGCGAAACACTCCAACTCCGTTCTGCTATTAGAAGGAGGACATTTAGCACATAGCAGCCTGAAGGTTACTGACCGATCGGCTACCAGATTCATTACCTCCACCAAAGAGGTTATGTTTTCATTGGGGTTTGTTTGTTAGCAAGATAACTCAAAAAGTTATGGATGGATTTTGATGACATTTTTGGGAAATGTTGATACTGGCACAAGGAACAAATGATTACATTGGGGGTGGAGGTCCGTGCTCTCTGAGTGCTTTTCTGGTTTTTATTTCTTTGTTTAACACTCCAGCAGAAAAACTATTGGTTGAATTTATACCAAACTTGGTTTATAAATTGCCAGTGACCCACAACAGATCTGATTACATTTTGGAAAAAGTTGGTCAAAGTTCACATTTTTTTTCATCTGAATTTTTAAATTTTTTTTTTTTCCCCATTCACTTATAATAAGCAAAATTTAAAATGTCTGTAGCAGCAAAACTATTAGTTGAACTCATACCAAACTGGGTTTATACATTGCCAGTGACTCAGAATAGATGTCATTACATTTTGGGAAACGTAGATCAAAGTTTATATTTTTACCTCCACCAAGGAATGTTTTCATCAGGGTTTGTCTGTTTGTTAGAGAATTCAAAACGTTATGGACGGAGTTTGATGAAATTTTCAGGAAATGTTGATACTGGCACAAGGAACAAATAATTAAATGTTGGTGGTGATTGAGGGGCTGTAGCAACAAAACTATAGGTTGAATTCATACCAGATTGGGCTTGTAGATTGCCAGTGACCCAGAATAGATGTGGTGGAAAAGTAGGTCAAAGTTCCAATTTTTTAGGAATTTTTAAAATCTTTTTTCTTCTCCCATTTACTTATAATGGGTGACATTTCAAATGTCTATAAAAACATCAGTTTTGTTTCAATTTACATCAAACTTGCCACATATATAGAGGCAATTAATATGGTGACATCAGCACAGGCATAGACATGATGACATCAGCTGGATCGATGCCAAAATAAGCTACAATACATGCAAGGGGCAGGGTTTGTTGTGCCTGGCACCACTTGTTTTTTTTTTTTTTTTTATTTTATTCTTTATTTAACTTGGTAAAAAGTGTCACTGACTGTGAATTTACACATTCAGTATTATTCCACTATCTTTCAGAATGACAGCATTTGAAAGGCATTACTCCATCTGGATATTCTAGAAACTTTTTTCCACATTTTTCAGTTAAGACATGGGATAAGCTAATATTCGGGTTTTATTTACATTTTTTAGCACATTTTACAGAAATTTTTTTTCAGAAAATGATTAATGTGCAACACAGCCTCTGTTTACAGTCAGCTGGAGTAAAGACAAAGAAGATAGAGATGGATGCTCCAAAGAAAACACACTTACTGTTAAATATTATCACAGATGACATCAGCAGGACTTTTCCAGAAGGTGTTTGAAGAGGGAGTTCACACAGTGGAACATCTGGTACCAGTGGAAGACTTTGAGGAAAACATTATTTTGAAAGGGGTCTGAACAGGTGCATGTAAACAAGAATAATAGTGGAATATTCATTTTCATTAGCCATGTAAATAAGTTATTGGGAATGTTGTCTTTTGTTACAATAAGGGCAAAAAACTAAACATTGTGTTCATGTAAATGTTTTTTTTCAAGAGTAATCTGACCTAGAGAGGATCATAAAATGTTGTTACTACAATAAATACAAGGGTTGTAAACGACTCAACACATATAATAATTCAAAGTAAAAAGGTACAGTCTCTTAAATATATACAAAGTATAAAAGTAAAAACTGGGTCTTTGGACAAAAAAACAGCTGATAGAAATGCATTTCAAAGCAACCTCACCCAATTCACTGTGACAATTAAAATGTAGAGTTAAAGTGAAAAGATGTCCTAAAAATGAACATTCTAGTCAAGTACAGTGAAAACTCGACTAAATTGCATTAATATTTATTTCCCATCTCTGCTCATCTGTAAATGAGGTGTCCATCAGACTGATGAGCGCTGTTTTTTATTAATGCCAGTTCAGGTTTACACATCTCATAAATTTCAATAAGTGGACAGTAATATCAGCAAAAAGTGAAGCACTGTTTTTCCTTCCCAAAGATCCAAACTGGAGTAGGGCTGAAATATGGAAGAAATGCATGAGTGAAAACACAGGACCTGGCAACAGAGGTCCATCACTGTCACTATTTCACATGTTTATT
>JAPQRP010000020.1:12549271-12592732 GCA_037367295.1 Apogon hyalosoma
TTTTCTCATTTCTAGTCAAAATATCTCATCACACTTAAAATAAGACATAATCACCTAAAGAGTAACTTTTCAGAACTTAAGACAATAGATCTTGGAAATCTTATTTCAAGAAATCTTACCAAGATAATTTTTACTTGTTCCATAGGCAGACTTTTTTGTTTGATTTAAGCAAAAAAAATTTTTTTTTTAAATTAAGCAAGAAATCTGCCAATGGAACAAGTGATAATTATCTTGGTAAGATTTCTTGAAATCTGATTTTCAAGATATGTTGTCTAAAAATAAGTTCTTTTATATATCACTGAAAAGTTACTCTTTAGGTGATTAGGTGATCCATAAGTGTGATGAGACATTTTGACTAGAAATGACAAAAATGCACTTGGTAAGATTTAGATTTTTGCAGTGTTATTTGTTGATACGTGATTCAGACTAAAGTAACAGCTCTGATTCCAAACAGAGATGATCTTCAGTGCAGCTATTGACAACACAAACTGCACAGAAAACAGCAGTGATTAGTGGTTTTACTGTGGCTGTTAAAAGCTGTCTAAAAACAGAGATAAGCTAACAGAGCTATAATGTGAACAGTAGGATGAAGTGAAGATTATAAGACGACCAAGATAACCAGCTATGAGAGAAGAAAAGGACCATACCATAATACAGATATGTGTAAATGATGAGCTTTATATGTTATTCAGTGAGTGATACAGTCTGTAGATACATAGCATTGATTTGATGGTGGTTTTGGGAGTGTATTATGGTAAAAGACTTCCCCCTGCTGGAATATCAGTACTGCATAGAACACCATCGTAAATCATTTAATTTTGTTTTTATCACTGAAAGGTGTTTTTATCAAAAGGTAATGGATCAGTCATATTCTCTTTTCCTTTGAATATATTTGCACTGCATTATTTATTATTTATAATTAGGTTTTATTGTTATTATCAGGTTTTACTGTTACTGTTTTAATATAGGACTTTTTTCTAGGAATTTTTATGATGTACATTGCTGGTCCTGAGTACGGATTTCGTTTCATGCATATACATGTGATGACAATAAAATTGAACCTTGATATTTACAGGGGCTTGTGAGTCTGCATCTCTTCCTGCTTTGGACAGCAGAAGTCATCTCCTTCAATGTGAGTAGCATCTCAACTCTGAACAAACTCTGCACTAACATTGTTTTTCCCTCATCACATCAAATAACAACCAGGTCTCTCTTCCAGATTTTTGTCCACTATCTTTGGACCCATTCACTGCACACAAGGAGCTCCTGTTGACTAAAGGGAATCGCATTGTCAGTCGAACCGGACAACTGCAGTCTTACCCGGATCACCCAGAACGGTTTGACACCTGGGGCCAGGTGCTGGGCCATGAGGGCCTGCAGGGCCGCCAGTACTGGGAGGTTGAGTGGGAGGGGACGCAGGTGTCAGTGGGAGTCACGTACAGCAGCATCGGAAGGAAGGTAAAGGCCATCACTGAAGGTTCACAGGGCAATTCTATGAATATGATGCTGTCGTAAGAGCGACCGACTGTGCCACTGAAGCTGCTAGAGAAGAAAAGGGTAGTTTCACCCTTTGTATTTAAGAGTCACAGGGGAAAAAACACATCGTTTCAATGAGAAAGTAAATGCAAAGATCACATCAGGATTTAATGTAACAAATGTAAATAAGATTGGCATTGTTGAAATTGCACTTTGAGAAATTTCAGGTTAGGTCAAAAAGTTTATTTATAGAGCACATTTACAACAAAATGCTGTACAAGGATATAGTAAAAAATCCAGGTTATAATAAAACAAATAAAAATATATAGCTATAGAAGATAAGACATACTAAAACTGATAAGGTTGTACATGGTTGTTCAGGTTCTTCACATTTTCATAATGTAATTGTAGATTTTTCACACCATCAAGACAGTATTACCATCTTGTCCTAATACTTTATGCATGTGCCTTAACGCTGGATGACTTTTTACCTTGTGACATGTCCTTACCACATTGTAAGATATAATATGGGTTATGTAGCTTAGAAATCAGATGCTGTTGTTGCAAGAAGAAAAGGTCATTTCAATCATTTTATTTCAAAGGGGAAAAATACATGGACTCCTTGAGAAAGCAAAAGCACAAATCACAGGAGGACTTAATGTAACTACATGGAACACAAACTAATTGACCCATCTTCGGTTCCATCACGTCCTCAGGGATCCTCTAATGAGTGCAGGCTGGGACACAACGCTATGTCCTGGAGTCTAAAATGCAGCGCGTCCTCCTTCGCCTTCTGCCACGCAAACGAGGAGCAGGCCGTGGTGATGCCTTCCAGCGCCGCGTCCCGTCGGATCGGGGTGTTTCTGGACCACGACGCGGGTCTGCTCTGCTTCTTCACCGTGACGTCCAGCAGCGTCCACCTCATGCACCGCCTGCAGATCAGCTTCACCGAGGCCCTGTACCCCGCAGTGTGGCTGGGGTCCAACTCGACCGTGACCTTCTGCACCGTGGACTGATGGAGCACAGCCATGCTCAGAGTCAGGGGTCAGTCACTGAGTATTTATTCTTTGTTTTTTATGTTATTTAGGAACATTTCTCAGGTACTTATTAGTCTGACTGAATACAGAAACCTTACTAAAGACTTAAAATGTAAAAAAGAAAAGTAAGAATGTAGACTACTATATTATCTTCTATAGCAGGGGGGTGTCAAACATACAACCCAAATTTTGCATAAATTACACTGAAGACATTAAACATCAAGGATGTTTAAAGTGTCTTAGTTTAGGGGCCACATACAGCTCCATTTGATTTAAGTTAAATAATAGCATATTAACCTATAAATAACGACAACTCCAAATTTTCTTCTTAATGTGAAAAAATGAAAATTACATGAACATATTTACAAACTATCCTTTCACAATAAAATGCGAATAACCTGAACAAATAAGAACCTGAATTGTCTTAAGAAAAATAAATGCAATTTTAATGTGTTTTGTGCATTTGTAAATCCACTGTAATCTGTAAATTAGTAAGTGCTAATAATAAGATGATACATAATATTGCATTCATTTTTCAGGTTGTACATGGTTATTCAGATTATTCACATTTTCATACTGTAGTTCTACTTTTTTTTCACACTAAAACAAAGGGAAAATTTGGATTATTATTTTACCGTCCTGGACCTGTTTGAGATCATATTGGGCTGAATGTGGCGCCTAAACTAAAATGAGTTTGACACTTGAAACCTTAATAGTGTTACCATAAAATGCTAATACTTTATGCATGTGCCTCAATGCTGGGATCAGGCTACATATTTTTCAGTTGCCTTTTCAACTCACATGCCGTGTTCTTGCCACATTGTAAAAATTAATGTGGGTTATGTAGCCTGTCTTAATATATCTTAACTCATCTATATAGTGTCATTACAGAATATCTCTAATGCAAGTTTAGCTTTTTCAAAAAATGTTTCTACCTCAACTCTGAGTCATTGAATAGATTTTTATTTAAGGTGCATGAAACAGATTTTTTTTTTAACACCCCTTCTAAATTATGACAACTAGGGGGAAATATTTACACTAATGTAGTTACTCCTTGATTGTATTCAGGTGAAAATAATAAAATCAGAACAGTTTGACCCATAATTATCTATAGTATAGGTAAGAATTTTTTTTGACCTTGAGTTGTTCATTGCCTGTAAAGATAAGTGAATGAACGTTTGCGTACTTTTAAGGAAATTGAGGATGTATATAAACAAAGTAGTCATCTGACAACAGCATCAGTGCAAGAGTTTTTATTATTTTAACCGTTGACACAATCAGCAGAGAAACAAGGCGTGACCAAAGACGGAACGAGACAAACTCAACTCAGATCTTGTTGAAAGCTGCAACGTCAACACTCTGGACCTGAAACATAAGAGAGGAAAAACTTTAAGCCAAACCAGACTTTTACTACACAACTTAAGTTACTTAAGTTATAAACTGCTTAATACATGATTATGTTAAGCATTAAGTGTTTACCTCTTCTGAATACCAGTGTCTCTGTGCATGGAAATTCATTATTTTACATCTGCATATTTAAAAATAATAAAAAGCTCATAACTAGGAGTAATCAGATAATTGTAATAATTGGGTCTGACTTGTTTATATGCACTTCAGAAATGCAATAATTGAAATACCCTGATTTACATGTTTCAGTCCATTATTGGATTTCTTTACATACATCATAACGGTAGACTCCAACATCCAGTTTTATCTTGTTGAACATGGAAATGCAGTCTTAGCTGACTTTTCACTGCTGTATACCATGTTTATCTGTCTTCCACTCATGTGACTACATCACTTCTGTTATTTATTTTTTAATTCATGCACATATAAAGTAACTAAATAAATCATATTAACAGATTTTCATGCAGAGACACTGGGGTATTGGGGAGAAATTCAGGTGTGTTAATCCAGTTTGTCATAATCTGATTACTGCCATTATCTGATAAAGCAAATCACATTATTCTGTTTACGTGATCACGTGAATAATCTGATAACTCCAGAAATCGAATAATGATTGGATTTTTAAGTATGCAAGTAAACAGCCTCAATGTGTAGGTCAGAGATTTCGATCTAGATCTGCCTCAAAGTCCCTTTCACACTTTTACGGGAACTGGATGTAAATTGTCCACTGAGATGATTTTGTCATTACCTATTACTTATTTAAATGTCTCGACATGACCTGTGTGGCCTCAGGTAGGGAGATAGGTAGGATGTTGTGTAAACGACTCCCACCAAGAAAGTGAGAGCATTAATCAGCGTATTCACAGAGTGACATATGACCAGAGTAAACACAATTAGAAGCAGTAACTTTAGATGTTAACATAATTATCATACAAGTCTACTATTCTCAAACTTTCTTCTGCTTTTTCTGTATTTTTTTTCCCTTGTCTTCATTTAAACAATTTAATCAACAGTTCAGTATTGATACCAGCACAAAACATCATGGATAACTGATCGCTTTTATCAAACTCCTGTAAATGAGGTGAACCTCTTCCACAGCAGACATGGTACATCATGTCCTGTCTCTGGGACTATATCCAGATGCCACCCCTTTACATCCAGTATTTCCAGTTAAGTGAGAGTATGTCTAACACATTCTCCTGCCACCTGAGTGAAAGAGACTGACAGTACAGTAAAGCAGTTCCCCAAATTAGCAGTACTTTTTCCTGAACCCCAGAAGACATGCAGGGAAATCAGGTTCAAACATTTTCCAGAGTTGCCCTTTGACATACATGTCACAACAGAGGCCTATCCATGTCAAGACACATTCTCATATAGTGGAAATCATGTGGTTTAGCTGAGTGGGTTAAAGCCGAAAGGAGGCAGAATGACACAAAGTCTACTGTGGAAAAAAAAAACTGCTTGTTTACAGGAGGTCATGTGTATTGATGGACGTGATTGAGTCATCTGTGATGTGTGTTGTTAGTATCTGAAGTTCATCAGATGTATTAACAGAAGTGATAAAAGACTGAAAATATTACCCAAGAAACAGCTGTATTTGAGGATAGAAGGTATGTACAACAGCTACGATGGTCTAATAGACATTAACTTCCATTTATTTACTCCGTTCTCATCACACAGATACATCTTACTTAGTGGGAATAGTTGCTCCTGGCAATGGTCAGGATAATATCCATGTCAAATTTCCAAACGTGTTCACATTTAGCATCACCACACAGTGCCAAGAGTTCACCTTAAGTGTGAAAGGGGCTATTGTACTCAGGACAAATGGCATTTGCACCTGGTCTGATGCGTTTTTCCTTTAGACCAATCCAAATCACTGTGATTTTAGAAGTTATGGAGGTTCTTTGTGTAACTGAGATGAGTGCAACTGTACTTACATAGTCTTCAAACTTGGTGATTTCTTCCTCCAACATGTCTGTTCCCACCTTGTCGTCCTCCACTACACATGCAATCTGGAGCTTTTTGATTCCATAACCTACAGGAACCAGTTTGGACGTTCCCCATAACAGACCATCAGCCTGCACCGAGCGTACACACTCCTCCAACTTCACCATGTCTGTTTCATCATCCCACTAAAATAGAACAGGGAAGGGAGGATGTCATACATTACTGTAAGAGTATATAATAATGAATAAAGGTTTTGGTGTTAAAATGTCATGGTGTTTTGTGCTTAAGTTAAATATAATATTGGCTTTTGAGTGAACTTACAGGTTTCACATCCAGTAAGATCGAAGACTTGGCGATGAGGGCGGGCTTCTTTGCCTTCTTCTCTGCGTACGCCTTTAACCTCTCCTCTTTGATCCGTTCTGCTTCTTCATCTTCTTCATCACTGCCGAACAGGTCAAAATCATCCTCATCCTCTTCCTCCTTTTTAACGGGAGCACTTGACTTCTGCTGGACAGTAGTGCCCTAAACAAAACAAATACTGTTAGTGATTTATGGAGCTCAGTGGTGATGTTCAGCCTCTACAATAAAGGGCCCAAATCTGATCCTCATCCAAAGGGGCCTGAAGAGACTCACATTTGTGTAGGGAACTGAAGGAGTGGGAGCTGGGGTCACAGGTGCAGGCGATTTCTCCAGAACTGCCACCCGACACTCCAATTTGGAAAGTGCTGTCCTTAGGTCATCCACCACTGAGGAAACAGAAGACAGTATCTAATACCTCGCTGTTGCCTTACCAGTATTAACAAAACCTGTAAAATGACCAACACCAGAGGCCACTAGTAGCCACCTGAAAAACTGACCTCTTGAATTACATCAATATGCAACTAACTAATAGCACTTGAAACACCGAAAACACTTGTAAAATGTACCAAATCCAATATCATTATGTACAAAATGATCCCATTTGAAGCATATTATCCACCATCACAGAACGATCTGAAAACCCTTATGAACAAATAAAACATCTCATGGTAATTATTACTACCTTAGTATCTCAGACACTTCAGGAAGCGACAGAAAATATTTTCAGAATGAACATTTTCAGAGCACAAAGTATAGCCTTGCTACTAAACAAGTGGGGGCTGTCAGTGAGTACCTATTGAGGATATCAAGAGCACTTGGTGAAGCTATTTGGAATCACCTGACAATAGGTCTGACAAAAACAGACATTATCAGAACATGTAGTAAAGCCTTACTCCTGAATCACAGAGACCACTGGCAACAATCTGACAAAACCTTGGCAACCACTTACAGTACCTCAGGAAATGTGCTATAGTGATTGGAATCACCTAAAAGCTTGAGGAAAATATCTGATAGACATTGGGATCACACAGTGTAACCTTATTTTCCCACCACTGGCAGCTATTGATGAGCATCTGTAAAATCCCTGGAACCAATCTGAAACACCTCAGGAGGCACTTGCTGATGACTTACACGCACAAAAAAGCATCCAAAACTACTGACTCTTTTCAGAGCACACAGTTCTATTACTCCACAAGAGGCAATCACATATTTGAGCCAAGGAGCACTTGCTAATGCTATTGGAATTAGCTGATATACTACATAAACACAAGTGGAAAAAGTAAGCAGAGCTCACTAATGTCCTGCCTGGTCGCACAACACTTTGCCCTTCTTGCTCACTGGTACCCAGCCACCATCTGCATAAGCCTGGGAACATTTAAATAACACAAAAATTGTCAAATGTACTAGACAAGATGAAAGGGCATGATAAAAATACAGTGTTTCAATCATTTCTGTCAAACAATGTGCCAAGAAACAATATTCAGCTAATATTTCTATTTTCCAGTGGTGACCAGGTAATTGATGAACTGACACAAATTGACCCCTCGTCCTGTTTCGGTGACAGTGTTATTAATTTCATGACATTCTACCAATTTTTGGATCATTTTTGTTTTGTTGGGATTGTGAATTAGAGGAGCTGATGAATAGTAGCATCAATAAAATAGTCTAAATACCTCAGACTGGAAAATTTGTTAAATAACTATTATGCTGAAAGACACTAATTTGCACCATAGCTACTGCATGTGCTATATTCAAATTAACAATCTCCACTCAATTTAGCATCTGCTTGACAGCAATAATAGATTTCTATACATTACTGTAAATAAATGTAGGCAGTAAGGCGTTAAAACAATTTTACAAAGAACTAGTACTGTATGAGACCTCTGCTAAGCAGAAGCAGAAGCCAGACTGCTCCAGTTTCTCATTTCCTCCTGTAGTCAAAAGCCAAGGACTCTGTTCATTGTAATCAAAGGGAGCAGAGCTGCAAACATGAAAAGATGTAATCTGTGAATGTGTCTTTGGTAAACTGCCTAAAATTTCCTTGATTAAGTTTCCTCCAGATCCACAAACACAAACTGTTTTCTACACTGCTAATGATATCAACAGTGACTAGGAACACCGAAACACCTCAAAGCAAGAAGAAACAGACACTGAATTAATATTTGATCAAAAGCGACAAACAAACCCACCTTTGTGTAAGCTCTGGTTCTCTAACTCCAGGCTCTTGATGCGAGAGATGAGCTCTCCCTGATCAGCTGTGCTGTTAGCGCTGCTGGTCGTCTGCACAGTAAATACACAGAGAAAACAAATCAATACAACAAGTCAGAAGATGATGAAGTCATTTTTTTATCAAACCCAGGTCTTTCCGAGCAGACCCCATTTGTGAGCACACACACACCCACACCCAGCGCCCATCTCAGCAGCTGAAAACACAGATGCTGGCAAGATGAGCACCGACTTGAAAAGCCTTAAAAGGAAGTGACACACAGCTAAATGAATGGGGTCTGCACTTGCCACACCAAATTAGTGAGTTTGCTACAAGCTGGGGTTTCAAACCAGCCAAAAACCGACGGTGAAGGAGTTTCAGTGACACACAGCAGGACGACACTTACAATGTGGGACTGAAGGCTCGGGGAAGGTTGAGCAGACCCTCTGTTACTCAGCGTGTTCTTCAGCTGAGGGGAGGAGGGGATTTCATTGAAAAGAGAGGGCAGGAGGAACAGAACTGAAACAAACACTAGCTCAAGGCCGACGACTGAGGAGCGCCGAGATGGAGGCAAATAAAGCAGCACAGGAATCCAGGAGGAGCCTGAGGATGATGGTGAAAATCACTCAGGAGCACCCAAAGGTCTCAGTAATGCAAGGTTTCCATGGCCCGGGCTCAACACCCCGTTTCTCTATGTACAACAAGAAATATGCAATACCTGGTACATCAGCAAGATATTCAAAACTACCAAAAAATATAGTAAAGATGAGGGTCTTTCAGTCGGAGATCTACAGCAATCAGTTTTGTTTTGTTTTTTTTATGGAGGATGTAATAAACCTTGGTTCTATCACATCTAGAACTGTTTGTTCATTGTAATATAATCTATTATCTAATATAATGTTCCACTGATTTCCTACCCCTGTGTCTTATATTAATACATTTTGCTAATTTCCCCATTGTGGGATTAATAAAGGATTATGTTATCAAACTCAAATTATTTCTCAACAAATATAGCATAGATACCCTTGAAAGTGTTGCTTTTTGCCATCGCCCCCATTTGTTGATGTGCACAATTAATGAAACTACTTTTGAATCATGTTTTTATCTTGAGGTCATTAAAACCTTAATTTGTCAACAAAAATAAAATAAAATGCTGACAAAACATATTCATCATTAAAAAAAAAAAAAAAAAATTTGCAACAAGACAGAAAACTTGTAAATTAAAGACTATTCTTTGGTTAATAAATTGTTTATTATCTTGTTTTCAGCATGAAAACTATTTTTATTATATGTTCAGTACAAATTCCAACTCAGTCCAGTGAAAAATAAGTGGTGAAGCTATGAAACTCAACCAGTGATAAAATTCAACTCAGAATAAAAAAAATCCATGAACCTCAGACATGAGTTGATACAGAATTATCTGTATTAAATATTGTCGGTTCAACATGTTCATTGTGCAACAGCTGACAGTTGGATTTCTACATGTAACCACTAATCAAAGGTCAAGGTAAAAAAGAAAATGCTGCTGGTTTCTGAATTTACAGCAGAATGTTTCAATGACACGTTGCACTACAAGCACTTTATGGACCTCAGAATGATAAAACTGGAGCTTTTTGATAACATGACATTACAACAGATTAGTAATGTTTCATTTTGGTCTCTTTTTATATTGAATAGAGACTAAAAAAAATTCTAGTTGAGTTAAACCTGACATGATGAAAACATGAACCATAATTTGTAAAGATGAGCACATTCTGTACATTTCACTCAGAAAGAACAACCGGGGTGTATATCATTAAAATATATCTTGCTGCCAAAGAAATTATTTGCAAGTTTTTCTATGTAATATCTGTGTAATCTCTTTTGCACTTTTACTGTGAGGGTCCCAACCTTTTTAAATGTTATAATATATATTAGAAAATGGTTCTTGTTTTTCCAGCTTCAGTTCCTCCCTCCTCTGTGGAACGATGACTTTTAACCGCATGCCAGCTAAACTATCGAAACCATAACCTAACTTTTTAAAATTAAATAAATCAGTTTTTGCGTAAATCACATTACTGTGGCCTTTTAAGAGCAACCTGCTGCATCTAAATAACCCTGATGGCTCAGCATCCACTTACTTTGGGAGATAAATGGAAAAAGCAGCAGGTACAGTGTAAAGCTACAGCTCCGATACAGCATCAAAAATTTTACTTACTCCTGCTAGAGATTTCTGGATATTCTCCCTGGCCCGAGCAATGTCTTGCAGGATGGTGTTCGCTCCAACATCCTTTGGAAACATGAGAAGAGGTCAGCACAGGTAAAAAAAAAATATACATATATAAATGGTAAATAGTTCGATCAATGTAGAGACTATGATTATTATAATATTACACACTGACTTTTGACCGTGATGCATGTGTGGAGCTTTTCACTTTAATAGTGAATTTCTTTGAACCTTAAATATAACTCAACTGAAACACAGACTCAGTATGTTTGTCATAGTTGAGCCATAAAGACTAATGAGCTGCATGATTGTGTGAATTTAGGCCACAGAGATGAAAACGATCCACAGAAAACCACTGAAAATATTGTAGTACATATGCCAGGGCTGTACGTGGTGCTGCAGCACTTCCACAGAACTACACCAAAAACAGAAGAACATGATGCATGATCATAAAACTTGTGCAATGTGGGGTTAGCACTTCTAGGTAAAGGGAGAGATAGGACTATGGTGTCACAAGTTGCTTTTCCATTAACCCTAAAATTGCGCAAACATAACTTGCGCATAAAAATGTATCCAATGGAAAAGCGACAATTTCACCAAAAGTCTCGTTTTTCAATTTTGCGCTGGCAAGAGGTGGTTTTTCGGGCATAGCGCAAATGCTTTATTACGCAAAACTGCAATGGAAAGAGATTTTTTTGCAACTAGAGTCAGGTGAATTAAAAAAATGGATGTTGACGAATGTTACAACAAGCAAAGAAGAAGAGTTTTAAAAGAAACATGACACGGTATATGTGGACACACAAGGATGAAACTGAATCATTTTTTAATTTAGTATGGGATAGAGGGGTAATATATAATAATAATGAATATATCTGTAAATTAACATGATATTTACATTCGTCGCCATGTTTATGGAATGACTTCTCGCGTCATCTCGCAATAATAAATAAACAAATCATCACATTTGTGAGTTAATGGAAAAACTGACATTACAAACTTATGTTTTTTCGACATTTTGTAAATATCGGTAAAGTTGTGCACATATATCCAATGGAAAAGCGACTATTGTTTCACAAAAGACTCATGTAAGTCATAAACATGAAAATGCAAAGGTGGCGTTCTTAAGTTTGTTCACTTTGGGACCCTGTTTAAAAAATTAGCGTGCACAAGTTCACAGAATGACATTTCCAGAGTTTTGTGGACACTACTCATCTCTGCTCCGTGTGCATGGCCCCTTAAGTTCATTAAATTTTTAAACAGGAACAGCAGCCTTGACCTAAGTTCTTTCAGGAATCTTGGCACAAGCTGAACTTTACATGCAGTTCAGGCTTTAAGGAAGGGAGGAAACAACACAAGGAAGCACAATAATCACATGGTCTTGTTGTCAAACGCTGGAGAGCAAATCACTGAAAATACCATCGGCTTATTCTTCCAGGTTGTTTGTCAGGCTATAAAATGAAGACACTACACTCCTTTTGTTGTTTCTTAGGGTCAATGACAACTTCCTTCAACGTTTGATACTGAATCTTTCTGCTGGACAATGCAATTCTGAAAAAGCTTTAAACCTATGCAACCCATCTCTTATCTCACAATAGAAATATATATCAGAGTCTGCTTCAGATGGAGGTGAAACAGTGTGAATCTTGTTACCTGTGTGGTTTGAACAGAGCCGTTCATGCGCTCATAGAAGCGTCTCTCTGCCTCATCATAACGGGGTTTTTCAAACCAGATCTTCTCCTGGGCTAGACAGTCCAACGCACTCATGGTTCTACAGAGGAAAGAACAGGGAGGGACAAAAGAGGGATACATGAACAGGACAGAGGTCAGACAAAAGAAAGGTATATGTATTACTGATATTTCACAAAATGATCCCTTAGCTACAAAATCTGATCACATGTATCCTATTATCTAATTCCCTGCAAACAAACCACCCCAACACAAGTAAAATAATCAAATGAAGTCAATTTGGCCAAACACAGCAATGGTTCAAACAAACAAGTCATTGCATACAATGAAAACCCACAAAAAAATGGAGGCAAATGAAAAAATAAATATAAAAAATAAATAAGTAAATTCACGCATTCAAACAATTGCAAAATGGGAAACACATGAGATAACAAATGAAAAACAATGAGGAGGAACTGAAACGCCTGGAGCAGCTCCGTTCTCTGGGTTTTGCTCATACTTGTCCCTCAGTGGGGCGGTGGAGGCAACTGATGAGGCATCTGCGTCCAGCCTCTTCGCCGCCACGGCTGCTCCCCCACTGTTACTATGGAAACGACTCTCTGCAGCATCATATCGCCACTTGTCCAGCCACACCCGCTCGCTGTTGGGATGAAGGAAGTAGCAGACTCCGGATAACGCAGATGCTTCTTCCTTATCCGAGACCTCAGATGGCTCCTCCTCCTCTTGAATGGGATGCAAGGCGTGGAAGACTTCCGCTTTACCCTGTGGTACCATGTGTTTTTCCTCTACCGCAACTTCCTCCTCCTCCTCCTCTTCTTCTACAAGGCTCTGAGGGTGGTCGTTACTTCTGGAGGTGCCACTAGTGCGTTTGGAGGAGTTGTTGTTGCACAGGTTTTGGTAGAAGGCTGCTTCGGCGCGGTCATACAGAGGTTTCTCCAGCCACACATCTCGGAGCAGCTCCACGGGGATGCGGGGCAGTCCATTGATCGATTGTCGGGATGTTGGCGTGACGGCTGCCTGCTGGACAACAGGGGTTGCAGGAGTTGGGGCAAGAGACTGATATCCTTCATCAGGCGTTCTGGATGCAACAGAGCGGTCAGGAATGGATGAGAGGTTCAGAGAGTTTGGAACAGATGGTTGCATGGATTCAACAAAACGGCGTTCTGCTTGGTCAAAGGTTGTCTTGTTTATCCACACTGCCTGGACCACATGGTGGCACGCAATCTGATCACCATGGTGACATGCAAGTCCTGAGGAAGAGGGGGCCACAGTGGTAGGAGTCGATGGAGAGTTTGAGGATTTCCCAGGGGCTGGAGGCGACTGGTTTGACTGGCCTTTCCGACTGCTGGAGCTCACCAACCAGCACTGGTACAGGCTCTCAGCTCGCTCATAGATGCTCCGCTCAAACCATACATTAGTGCATTCCGACTGTAGGCCGACCAAACCAGCACGGGGGTCTGCTTTCTCTACATTCTTAGTTTTACTTTCGACCTTTCCCTCAGCGCGACTCTCAGGATTTGATGCCCTTTTTCTGCGTCTGCGGCTTTTGGTGCTTCGATTTCCATCTCCGTTCAAGCTGCCACTTTCGGGGGAGGAAGATGCCGCCTCTCCGTTCCTCTGGCCCGGGTCCGCCTTGTTCCGACAGCCTGCTGATACATTTGCAGAGCGGTCTACCTGACAGCGGCTGGGAGGCTGATCATGCTCCAACTGATCCACTGCAGAGAACTGGGTGATCTTCTTAGACATCGTCTTTGATCCGTTGCAAGAAAAAGAGAGAATAACAGGTAGAGGCTTTTGGATTAGTTAGAGAGAGGCAGGAAGGTTTAGATACAAAAGGGAATGATCAATTAGACTCAGATCTACGACTAATTACCACCTGCACAATCACCAGGTTGTTAGTTTGTTTCTTTGTCAGCAGCTTTAGGAAAATACTGAACCCGTTTTCATAAAAAGTGGACGTGGACCAAGCCTGTTTTTTTTTTTCTTCTCCTTTCAACATTGTGTGATCGGGTATTTGATTGAAGATACAAACTCGCTAATGTGAATTTGCCTCAGTGTACTAATGATAGAACTATTCACCCACAGTGTAACACAAAATGAACATCACACCCCATAAAACATTACATAAAATCTGTGCAAGATCTAGTGAAATAGGAGTACATTTTAACAGCTTCAGAATATATTTATGTGTCGCAAATAAGAGTAAGTTGTTGTTGGTGTACAATAGTTAAATGTACAGTATAGTAGTAAAGATTTAATGAATTATGTGTCCTTGGCAGAAACATGCTTTATCTCTCACATACCCATCACAGTGTTGTTATTATACTTCTTCTAACTCCATGTCTTGCAATGTTAGAAGTAGTAGTTAAATTAATTGTAACCTCTGTCCCTTTTGACAGATCTGCTACAAGATGTGGCCAGTTCGTCCTTGGCCCATGTTGGACACTTCTACCAAATTTCATGAAAATTGGTGCAGTATTTACAGCATTTAATTTCTGACAAGCAAACAAAACCTAGAAGGACTGTGGGGCCTTGCAGAGATAGCCACTATACCAAACCAGGACTAAACGATAAGGATTGTCATGTCAGGCTAGTAAATCTACTTGCTCACAAATAGTTGAGATGCAAACTTTTTCACTTCTTTCTGATCTCCAGTAAGTTAAACATGCAGATTAAGCAAGACCATTAACTCTGGTCTTTGAGGTTATTTGATAGCTGTAAATAAACATAAAATTTGTGCAGGTGAAAGTAAAAACTGAGCCAAGCCAAAAAGCTAACACTGAACCCTGCAAGAGTCCTTCTTGTTGGTGATCATAAACCAACATTTGCTCTTTAATACAGCATCAATTAGAACACGCTAGAGACTACAGAGTCTATAAATCAATCCCAGAACATCACAAATAATATGCAAGAAATTGGCAGAGCCCATGCAGAAAAAAAGTTAAAATCATCAAAACATGAAGTTAGTGATTTGTCAAGAGACAGAATTTTCTACCAAATCATGAGCAATGACATCTGCAGGTCACCGGTTCTCAACCATAACTAGGGATGCACGAATGTGATAACAACACTGACCAAACACATGCTAACAATGGCCAGTCTATTAATTTCAGCTCTATGTTATTCTTCATAGAGAAAGTAGTCATATTCTACCTTATAATATCTGTAAAATAATACGTAACCCATTGCATTACTTCAGTGTTCAGCAAAAATAAATCTGGTCTAACAAGAGATCAGCTCTTTGCAGATAAACCTATAATAGTTTTTAACCAAGTTGATTAAACATACCTCAAAGAACAATCCCAGTCTTTTCTATACAGATTAATTAAACACTTGTATGGGATAAGTATCAGCCTATACCCAAATCCTGAGTCCATACTGGTAATCTGAGCTGAAAACGTCTGATTGGTGCATCCCTAATTATGACTTCTTGGAGGGATGTGTCTCTAATCCTTAATACTTGAGCATATAAATACTTGGTAATCATATTAGTATTAGGTTTAAGTATTAGACGCCCCATCCACAGTGTCTAATACTGTTGGGCCTATGATTACTGTAAGCCCCAAAGCTAAGTAAGAGGAAGAGTTACAGGGCTGGCTGTTTCTATAGACCTCTCCTGCTGATTCTGAGTGAATTCTCTGGTTAATAAATGTAAATAAATAATGCTTTATGTTAAGGTCATTATAGTTTTAACAGCCAGTGCCTGCGGTGTTGTCCAGTGTGTTCTAAGTCTGAAGATTTTTGATGAGTTATGACTTTTTCTTTCCCTTGACCCACCATAAAACCGTCTCTGGGATGTCCTGATAAACAAGTGCACTTCGACCCTCACAGACGAAATAAAATCTGAGTAAAATATACTGTACTGTGCAAAAGTCTTAGGCCACCTTTAGCTTTGCTGTTTTTGCAGGGTTGAAATGAGCATACATATTCATTTCTCATTCCCTTAAAAGACACAAAAAAACTGAACAAAATGTGTTATATAGGTTAACTCAGTATTTAATGTGACCTTTGACCCCATGACAAGAACCAGCACAAAAAAAGAAAAATCTGACGTGTTGAATGAAACAATCAGAAAATCAATGCAATAAATCTCATAATGAATGGGTTAAGGACATGTTAATTGCAAAGGAAGGTCACACTAAATACTACGCTGTTTTTTTCTCCTGAAACATCCTTTTTTACTACAGTATATTAGAAGTAGAATGATATACTGTTGGGCTAATATGTTGATTTTTTTTCAACATTGGCCTTAAATTCTTTTTTGAAAGCTGATATTTGATCAGAAGTAAAAATGTTATAAATTATTTTATCAGGCACCTGTGTGAGCAGCACATCAAGTTTTATAAATGTTGAAAGAGTACTTTGTGTACATGTATTAATAATTTCATTTATATTGTTGCATAAAAATCTTAATTATCTGAGTGTTTCAATTGTATTTTACGGTCAGTGTGCTTAAAAAATAAATAAATAAATAAATCAGCCATAAATATCAGCTGTAGATATTGTCCATCGGATGACCAAATTTTTTAAACAATCTGCATCAGCCTTAAAAAAAAAAACAAAAACATATTGGTAGATGTCTACTGTACTTCCCATATAGAAGATTGTATTTTTACAGAGACTGATAAATGCATGTGTGGTCATTATAACTTTACTTAACTAAAAAAAAAACTAATGTTGGCCTCAGACTTTTCCACAGTGCTGTATATCATTGGTACCAGCAATGCCATGTAAACTATTACCCTGTCTAAAATGTTACTTCATTTCTTTCCAATACAACCACCATGATTGAGAACCACTGCTATAGGTCATTGTTTTTAGCATTATTTGCTCTGATCCAAAACTATAACCTCCCACAAGGCTATTAATAGACATGTAATATGCCTCACATTCAGACAACGATGACACTATAATGTATGCCAATACTAGACTGAATTTAGAAGTGTGTTTTCCCAACTCTCCCTTAAAACATCATCAGTAAAAGTTGAATTTATCTCATTTCAAGAAAAGAATTATTCGGTACTTGACAAATCTAAAACATGAGCATGCAAAGAAACACAAGTGTGTGCCTGGTTATTGATGAGAAAATCAAATAAACTGATGAATATGGGAAAACAGAACTGCCGTGTTCATGCAATCAAACCAACTAATTTTAGTTTAATTTGGCTGAAAGCAAATCACACATCAGATGCCATGCTTTGTGGTGTTACAGTATTCTGATGCAATACAGGAAATGAATCCCTTAATATTCAACATGGAGCTTAGTCATGTTGACTCCAATCCATTACTTGCCATAATTGCTTGATTATGGGAATCATTTCCTGGTGTTCATAAAAAAAGAAATTATTTTCAAGTACTTGACTCACCTTCCTCTGTTAAAAATGTTGAGCTTAAACTAGCAAAGTCAAATGCTCAACTTGTTCTTTTCATCCAGTTAACCGCAAGATATTGACAGAGAAATTTTACAATCACCACCTTAGAAAATGAATGAAACTAACACATGGGAAACAACTTAAAACAAGAGGAAACTTAAACATGGTATATGTCAGTAACATTAGAGAATACTCACTTGTCAAATTCTGGATGCAAAGTGAGAGGGAAAGAACATGATGTGTTAAAACTTCTCTGAAAATGGTGTAAAATCAACTTTTCTTTTTAGCCTTGAATGCCACTGAGAACATTTTACTGTGAAGTGTTCAGCCCAAGCCTCAGTATTAAGCAAGAAAATGAAGCAACTTGGATGAATCCCAAAGCTTCCCTCCTCTTAAATGGAAGAAACCACAGTTTTTCCTGCTGCATCATCACAAATGACGTAGAAGTCTGTAAAGCAAGCTCCCTTACCAAACTCCCCATTTCCCTTACTTTCTTACGGTCAACCTTAGCCTAAAGAGGTGAGATGATAAAACATGTAGACTGCATACAATAGAATAAAGATGTTCTCTAAAGGTCAGCTGGATATTTGAAGCCGTAAAAGTCTGATAAATCCACTGAATTTATTCTAAAATTTTCCGACAGTGTTTCTTTGCAGGGCTGCAAGGGAAACTTATCAACACAATAAGGAATTTTGTATTTAAAAGGACTATAAATTCAGGCATCTCTTATTACCAATCTGAGTTGCTGCTACTATTTGGAGAATGGTAACGTTACATGTATTGTTCCGGACAAGTTTGGTTTTATCTGCAGTCCCCTGGCAAGTCATACTTAAAACTTCCACACATTAACAAACAGCATAAAGTAAACTAGACAAACCAGATAAAACAGATTATTCACAGTACACAGAGTAATACCATACACTGCTTGTTAGCACGGTGACTACAAAAGTCAAAGTAAAAGCATGGATATCTGAATACAAAGTACAATTAAATAATACAGAGTCAAACAGATCTGTGGTCACAGAGTCAAGTAGCTTACAGCAGATTTTTCAATTCAACTTTTAAAGCTAAAAATAGACGTGCAGCTCTTTATGGCATTTGGTAGGGCGTTGCACCGAGCTATGGCTTTCACAGAGAGAGCCAACTGCCTAAAGGCAAAGTGACAAAAAGGTACAGTACGGACTCGTGAATACAATTTCTTCCAGCGGATTTTACAGTATTGTCTAAATTCATGTAAATGGTCACAGGGTCCAACAATGTGATATTTTTATATACACTGACAGACTTGTGGGTGACATAGAACAGGCTTTTAACCACAATTTTTAAGGTTTGTTGAGGCCTGTCCCAAACATGTAATTCAATAACACATGGGAAAAGATCATGGCATGCACATGTCTTGGTTGCATCCACTGTAAAGGATTTTTCACATCTGTCTAAAGTTTCTCAAGTTGTATTTAATGGATTTTATCATTTTGGATGTGATTCAACAAGATCCAAGGCACGTTAATGTACATAAAGTTATGCAAATTACATTAAATGGGAATTAGTCATCTAAACTAATGTGCACCTTTTAGTTTATCAGTGGTAGTATGTGTATTTTTACAATAACTAGTTAAATTATCTGATGTTTAATGTGTCTTTTCGGAATCCTACTCTGTACACTTTCTGAGATTCCAAATTCTGAAGAAAATTAAGTTTGAGCTCTATTTATTTTTACTTTCCATAACCTCAGGTGCGACTGTTTTCCTATTGCAAATTTTAGTGGCCTTTATTAGAAAACTACTGGAAACTCCTACACTTTACAGATACTGTTGGAAAGACTTATTAAAACATGCTTAAAAAAAGGTGGGAGTCTGATGTTTCTATGTTATTAAACACCAAGACTTTCACTTTTACTGTAAATGTGAGTGGGCTGAGGGGTCTCTTGCTTCCTACTACTTTAACTTACATTAAAACATGACTAAAATAACCAAAACTGAAGGTAATCCGTTTGTTTTTTTGTTTTTACAGTCACAGCAGTGCATATTAAACCCAGATAAATCACAGAAGCTGCACAATCTACTGTGAAGATCAAAAAAAAAAAAAAAGCCCTGTTTTTTGAGATAACACGTCGTGTTCATGAGGAAAGCAACACTTCCACTGAAGGTCAAGAGTAGTGACTGTGTTTATATAATAATGTGTAATGTAAAAAAATAAAAAAATTTAAAAAAAAAAGCTTGCTGTGCCAGATTGTGGATAAAAAGAGGAAGGCAGCTCTTGGCCTCAGATGAACTGTCATCATTGGAAGGTGCGTCCTGCTAACCTTTCACATTAGCATCATCACCTTCATCAACCACGACTGATGTAGTGTCAGTGGCTGGTCAGAAATTTCACATCGTGACAGTAAACATGACAGGAAAATACGTTTTACTGAATCGTTAGTTACTAGTTTTGGTGTTTTATCATGTAAAACGCAGCACCTCCAGCCCCTGAAGCCGGTAGCGTTAGCATAGCAGGCGGCTAAAATGAGCTAGCCGTCTGCTAGCATGGGCTAACACGAGTCCCTGTAACCTGTCAGCCCATTCATAGCGTTTAACTCCCAAAAAGCGACTCTGAACATTAACTCCAGGCTTAACACTATAACACCGAAAGCCCGGTTGTCAGCCAGTGTGGACGTTACTTACTGTGTGTTACGTGTCCTGTAGGTGTGGAACCAGGCCGGTGGATAAAACGCGTGTTTCTCCAGCCGTGAGTGACAACGGGAAGGAGGAAGAGGAGGAGGAGGATGAAGAGGAGGGGGAGGGAGGAAGCAAGGAGCGGTGATGATAGTGTGATCCGAGAGCATGGGGGGAGGGGAGGCATGAAAGATTAATGAAGACAGCAAGATGTCCCACACACAGAGGTGGAGAAAGCATTCAGATCACTTACTACAGTAAAAATAATAATAAAAAATTTAAAAAAAAAAAAAAAAAATTAAAAAGTACAAATTCAACACTGATAATACTCGTTCTACCTTCAGTCTTCAATGCGTTAACACTGGTCTACAAGTAAAATGACTCCAGAGTAAAAGTAGTGAAATAGGTAGAAGTGAAAAAGTCTGAAAAATAAATAAAGTTAATAAATAAATAAATACTGGAAGGCTGTAGTTTACTGAATACACAAATATTTTAAAACAAAACCCAGATTTTATGCTTTCCACATCGACTTTCTTCATTTTGTAAAAGCCCTGAATCTCTTAAAAAAGAAAAATGCCTGCAAACTTTTTAATATGATTGAAAAATATGACTTACAAAAAAAAAGCCCAAGCCTCTGTTTAATTTTGTTTATGTTATGGATTGTTTTTTGTTTGCTTGTTTGTTTGTTTTTTTTAATGTCTTCTATGCCCTTTGTACCCCTTCCTATTCTGATCTGTAAAAGAATGTACGCCATGATTGTTTTGTCATTAAACTTGATGATAATTAAAAAAAAAAAAAAAAAAAGTTTACTGGGTACAGTTTTTGATCAAACATTAAATTCTGAGAATTAATAAGAGTGGTTTACTTGTTTCAGAGCTACCAGATTTACTTCCAAACAGTCATATCCTCCAGTGTTTTTGTGCTTAGGACATTCCATAAAAAATACATATACAATCTGAAAAAAATGTAGCATAATGCTGTTTCCAATCAAGCCCATTATTTAACCCATGAAGATCCCGTGTTACTTTTCCGGCAGTTCCCAAATGAATTTTTCTCTCTATTTAACTTTTCTTAAGCAATTTATCACCATTTATTATAATTTTATCCTCTGTATTTTGCATGTCTTCAATAAAAATCAGGTAATTTCCCAAATTGAATTGACTGTGTAGATGCTCATAAAAGCTCAGATTTGTCATAATATCAGAAACAGAGAAAAATGAAGAAAATGGGACTTTTTCAACAAAATCTATCATTAACTGAACATAAACCCAGTGTCTCTCTCTGCAGTCAGTGATCCAACTCCATGGGTTTTACTGGTGAATCAATGTTGTAGAAGATGGCAGTGTTTCCACGGTAACTACGGAGCCTCTGAACATCCAAATGGGTCATATCTGATGGCCATGAAAAGACGACAAACTGCATTTTGCACCAATTATTTACATGTATTGGTAGGATTAGTGGGTCTAAAGTTATTAAACATTTTATATTGGTAGATGATTTTGGTTGCCAGTGGTTGTTTGGGTCTTTATGGGTTAATGTCAAAAAGCCCAAACCATTACTTTTGTATATTTTAGTACATGCCGGGCCTCAAACATCCCCATAATCCCTGACTTGTTAGATGGAGGACACTCAGAGATCATGGCACCACACATATAACAGCAAATATACAGACAGCTCATCTTTTCTCAATCTGATGGGTTGGTACGAAAATGTAATATCTGTGCTTGACATGAAAAACATACCTGTCCTGTGATCACAGTGATGACTGGCATAGTCTTTTTTTTTCTTAACTTAGTTGTTTATTTATGAATTTATTAATTTCACATCCCTCTAAATCAATAGTGTCAAACATATTTCAGTTCTGGGACCAAATACAGCCAAATTTGACCTCAAACTGGCCGAACTAGATAAATAATAACGTAATAACCGATAAATAATGTCACCTCCAAACTTTTCTCTGTGTTTTAGAGTGAAAACAGTAAAATCGCATTATGAAAAAAATGTACATCTGCAAACTATCCTTTAAAAACCATGAACAAATTGAAATTTAAGAAAAATACATGCAATTTTAACAATATTATGCCTCAACTTATCATTTGCACATGCGCATCACAACTTACAGATCGCAGTGGCACAAAACATTTAGTAACAGCCATGATATTATCAAAATTGCACTTATTTGTCTTTTACAATTTTAACATGGAAATCCCTTTTTCCAAGGAGACCTGGCCAAGAAGGCACACCAGTCCATGCGAAATCTACACACTTAAGCATGATGTCAATACACATAATGTGACACAGATAAAAATAAATAAATAAATAAATAAAATTTAAAAAAAAAAAACAAAAAAAAAAAAAAACAAGGATGAGAAAACAGAAGGAAAGGGACATGAGACAAAATCCATCAATTCCAAAGCTTCTTAAAGAGTTTTACATTCACCTCAGGAGACAAATACATTTAGTTGTAACATATAACATATTCTAAGACCAGGAAGCCAAATGAAAGACCGCTGTTCTACTAACTTCTGTATAAAACTCTGTATAGAGGCTGTGTAGAGGAATGAAGGTTATAACAGCTATTGATAGGTGAAAATGACACATATACGATGGGAGTTTACCCGATAATGATGTTGTCTCCTGAAGCTTAATGAAGGCCTCAAAGTCATTTCAGAGTATAGAGTGATGAGTGCAGGAAGATTCAATGGATGTAAAATGTAAAACACTGATACAGACAGACAAGGCAACATTCATGTAAGTGACATGTCCATAATTGAGAACACTTAAATTTGACTTGCTTGTACTTTCATTTTATACATTTCTACACTCCTACTCCACTACATCTCAGAGGTAAAGATTATACCTTTTTACTATATATTTAACAGTATTACGTCCTTTTCAGATGACACTTTTTCATCTCCTTTCTGATCAGTGAAAACTAAATGTGTTGATTCAATTGATGGATGAATTGTTCATTCCGGGGTAGATTTATTATTTCTCTCCTCACTGCTTCACTTTGTTTTATTCTTAGTATCCAGCATTCATTGAGTTTCAATTGAGAACCCTTGTAGAGATAAGCCTCTGTTGTTGTTGCTGCTTATAACTACTAACTAACCAAGTTAAAAGATTTCATCTGCAGAGAGAAAGTTACATAAATATACGACAGGTTACTATTTCAGAGCTGGTAACATTGCAGATTAAAGTCCAATTAGACTCTTGGTTCAGGTCTTAGTGTTTGCTGACTGCAATGGAAACGCTATTAATCTGTGAATAGAAATAATTAACGCTGACCTTTGAGATCATTTTGATTTTTAGAAACATCTCAACATATTGTAAGGCTAGAAGGGTGTCAGACAAGGACAAGAGGTGTTTATATTAAGTTCATAAAACTGCACGTATGAGTTGTAACACATTAGTCAACCATAATATGCACGTGGAAGATCATGAGGTCCTTGGTCCATGTGCTGCTGGTCTCCACCCTCTATGTGAAGTCTGATACAATGCTCATAAGAAGACTGACCTGATCTGAATCAAAGAATTTCTTAAAATTACAGTTAATATTCAGAATATAAAATGGTCAGGTATCTTGGACATTTGTTACAGAGCAAAAAACTAGTGGTGAAGATATTTATAGTGTCTTTTCCCAGGTCCACAAAAACTATTGTCATGAGCAGATTGTACACGACTCTATGCTGCACACTTGTGGTCAAACTACAGAAAAGCAATTGCCAATACTTGTTCAATACTGTTCAGAACAAATCTCGTGTATACATTTGTTTGTCTGTGCTTAATAATACAGAAAAATTGCAGTCTGTTTTTAGGCTCCATAGATATTTCTTGTCATTGTTTTATTTTAATCAGTGTTTTATTGTGGTATTTGTTCTATGTAACGTCTGTTCATCTGAACTGAGTTTATAATAAAGTTGAATTTACCAAGATACTAATCAATCCTCATCAACCATCTGTGAACCTCAGATGTTTAGTGACAGATCTATCCAACCCACGACCACACAGGACTGTAGATTTCAGTGTTTATTTCTGGATTCACTTGATTAAGTTACCTCTCGCCAGTGGGAATTTAACTGGATTTGTGCATCATTGGCAATGAAGATCAGAATACTATTCACAACACCGTATTAAATACAAAGCCTGTAACTAGGTAAAAACTACACTTGGGGCAGAAATGATCACTGTAACGCAGCTGCACAACCACAGTCATTCTTCAACCCAATCATCTGGTCACATTTAATAAGTTATATTATTGTTTTATTTCACCTGCACAATTAAGACACATATGTATTTTATTATATGCACATAACAACCCAATACAGGCCAGTTAAGATTGCTGTATGGGTCATTTCAGACTGATTCATACTATAGATTAATAGTATATGGTCTTCCCCCTCAAGTAATGACCGGTATGTTCTCATTCAAACCCACGGGCCTTCAGAAAACCCTCAGTTTTATATATTATTTTAATCATAACACCCAAGACTATGGATGTAATCAAGAATGTTTGTTGTTCCTAAAAAGCCTGAATAACTGTCTGAGAAGCCATTTCGGCTCGTGACAAATCTTTCAGGTCACACAAACTGCACTTGTTCAGGTGAAAATAAAAGGGAAGAAAACGAATGTCCAGTCCTGTTTCTCATAGTGATTCATGACGATGCTGAGCCCCAGAGTGAAGTTTGTTGTTAGGCTTTAAGTCTGTAGAGTAAAAGGCAAAAAGCAGCCATCATTTCCTGCTCCCTGCTGCAGCTGATTTGCGGCCGAGCTCCCGTGCTCTCTCGGTGGCGGACTCCACGGCGCTCATGGTCGACGCCCTCACGCCGCCTTGTTCCAGAGTGTGAAGTCCGTAGATGGTTGTTCCTCCTGGAGTGCAAACCTCAGAGCGAAGCTGAGCCGGATGTTTCCCAGAGTCTCTTAGCAAACGTCCAGCCCCCTGCAGCAAAGACGACAGGATAATGAGGAGGTGTTCGAGCGCTGTGTTTACACTCTGAGGATGTTATAGTGTTATTTAAGAAACAGTAAAACTGACCAAAACCGTCTGAGCTGCGATGCTATGAGCTAGAGCACTGGGCATGCCCATTTTAACAGCTCCCTCTGCCAGCGCCTCAGCAAACAGATACACCTGAAGAGAGGAAACACAAACATCTGTATAAAAGCAGCACAGCAACTGTAACCTGGGTTAGTGGGTCAGTGGATTGACTATGCTGAGATTTTGGCTTAGCATAAAACACCATTTTGACATCCATCTTTATATTAGGGCTGTATAAAATTCAGAATTGAATTGAGAATGACCCCTAAATTCCAATTCAAATTCAAATTACAGGAAGTAGAATTAGAATTCCATGATATTCAAACAAATTCATGATGCATAATTAAGGTGTATCTAACAATGAAGCTTTACAGTATATATTACATGATTACAACATGAATATCATACAGATATTATTGTATGGACTTTATGTACACAATACTTTATTATAGTAAATGGGCCTATTTTTTTTTTTGAATCGCAAATTAATATTAGATACATGCTGCATAAAACAGTGCTGCAGGCAAGATATTCAGACCAGTACGACACTGCCTCAATGACAAGACATTTGAGGAACTGTCGATCGTTAGATGCAACAATATTACCCTGTAAAGTACTTTGATAATTGCAATTACCAAAACATTGTTTCATTTGATTACTTTGAAATGGAGATATTGCTAATTATTCAACATTCAGGGAATGTATGTTTAATTTTAGTGTCTGTAATTCCATTTGGGGGAAAAATGTATGTTAAAAGTATCACATTGTCACTGATAAGTAATCAGAATGAATTTCTCTGAATTGCAAAGAATTCAATTCCACTTCCCTGTAATTCCAATTCAAATTCAATTCAACATCCTGGAGGGTGGAGTCAAGTCAAATTCATTCACTGAACTGAATTAAAGTCTGAATTTTGTACAACCCAGCTGTACACTGAACGTATGGGTGCAATCAGTCCCTTATGCTTAGGAAGGACTCTAACTGTGTGAAATTACCCAGAAGTATCTCTATTTCAGCCATGATTAGAGTGGTCAGAATTTTAAATGCAACTGAGAGGATGTTCAGTGCTTCCTTTAGTGTCTCCTTAAGCAAAGGATACACTGGACCATCCTTTCCAGACGGAGGGGAGAGACGCACACTTTCTTTTTATACCACAATTCTAATCTAATAAACTGACATGTTTTGTATTTTAAACACTTGCTGGTCTTAATGCATCAGAACCTGCGCTTGGTTTGCATTAGTTACATATTTAATTTGACAATCACTTTCTTGTAGCTGGCAGAATATCATTAATTTTCACCTCCTTCAGTCACAGATACCTCAAGGTGCAACTGTAATACAATATTTCACATTTATGGTGTTGGATCCACCTATCCATTATTATTATTATGTTCTGTATTATGTGTCACATGCAGCCAAGACGATAATTAATCTTTCAACTGATCCATGCATTACGTATTACCAAACTGTGAAGAACGATGTTAATGGAGCCACTATGTCTGTTACACTGCTAGTATTTATCCAAACTAGAAAAAAATTAAGAATGTGTGTGGATATTAAGTAGTAATATTTTAATAGAACAGATTATCAAAGGTTTACACATCCCCTTTCAACAAGACTTTTTTATTGTGATTTTTGTTGGAATATTAGTGTCCATGGAAACACCACTATTGCCCATTCTTGGCTTTCTCCTTTTGAGGAGCTTATATGATAATAATAATAATAATGATAATAACAACAATAATAATAATAAGACTTCCAAACAAATACATAAATTTCTCAGCAAATTGTGAAGACACTCACAAAAGCCACTCCGCTCCCACTGACTCCAGTGTGGATGTCGATCCAGGCCTCAGGTCCCTCCTCCACCAAACCACATCGGTGCAGCAACGAGCGCAGGAGAGCTCCGTCCTCCGGTTTGGCATGGGAGCCTCGGGCGAACAGGAGAGCCCCTTCCTGAACCACACACGGAAGGTTTGGCATGAGCCGGATGGCGACCGAGTTCTCTGGCAGCAGCTGGGAAACGAAATAAGAAATAAGCGAGACTGGTCATCATCACAATTAGGCACTAACCTTGAGTTTACATTACACATTCAGTACTCACCTCCTCTAGTGTTGCTAGTGTTACTCCTGCTGCAACAGACACGATAATGTGTCTGTCTGTGACGTGTTGGGAGATCTCATTGAGAACAACTGGAACCAGGTGAGGTTTTACAGCTACAAACACTAAATCCGAACCGCAGACAACCTCTACGTTGGAATGTGTGATGGCAACGCCCATTTCCTGTCAAGAAAGAGGTAAAAAAAAAAAATGTTACGTCGCCATAGAACAATATTTTACCATCACTGAACAGTACAATAAAATTAAATGAATAAGATAGTAGTTGTACATGCATTCATTTCACCAATTGGGAATGTGAACTTTTAATAACCATAGATGAGTTATTACTTCATTCTCTTTTCAAATATAGCCCCTTTTCCACTGCAGATACTTTTACCGGGACCTTTGGAAAACCTTGGCACATTTCCACCAAAATTACCCAAGTAAAAAACCCTGAACCCCTGAAATTTCCAAATAGGGAGGCAGGAGTTTTCATACTCTCCAGAATTCTGGGGGGTGGGGCTGTGTGCTGAAGAGTGCTGACTGGTGAAACACACTTGCCGTGTTCTACATTTACATTCACCTGCTATCACCAGTGTGTGGCTACAAACTTGTTTATTCTATTTTTACAAGCTTCACCTCATTTGTGTTTTGATCATTTGCAAAATGGAACTAAAGAGGAAAAAAGAAGCTATGAGAAGCAGATGGACGGCGACATCCATTTGTTGTTCAGCTCAAGCCAAGCCGAGCGTATTTGTCTCGCTGCAACGAGTACATTGCAATAATCTGTCCGTCCACCCGAATACACTCTGGATAATAAGCCTGGGCCTCGTCGAACATATTTGCTGAATACAATCTTTTTTGGCTCCATTTTCCAAATGAATACACTGTTTTGAGAGTATCTGGCTTGAGCCGAGCTAAGCATATTCATCTTGCTGCTACAAGTGCATTGTAATCATCTGTCTCTCCATCCAAATATGTTAAAGAGCGTACTCAGCAAATACACTCAAAAGAGCCTGGACCTCATCAAACGTATTTGCCCAGTACACTCAAAAGAAATTCAGGAGGACTTCGAATCTGCAACTCAAATGACTGAGCCACTACGAGAAATTCTTTTACCCAGGTAAATAAATTCCTGGTAATAAAAGTTCCTGGGAATATGGTAGAAAAGGGGCTTATGTTGAACTGAGCCAATGGAGAATTCATTTAAATATATGCAATAATAATAATAATCACCATCATCATCATCATAATCATAATCTAATTAATATGAATAGGGATGGGATAAACAGGCAGATGTTATCAAATACAAAAGTAACAATAATGATGTAAGGAAGACTAGGAACATTTATTTTAAGCCTTTATCATTGGTCTTTCTAATCTATCTCACAACTCAAAACTTAAATATTGAACATCTTGTAGTATGACAAGTTGATTAAAAACTTGTTATATTGTTGCTGTCCTTTATTTCATGCATTAACCTTTCCAAACACAGAGCACTGTTTAGATTACAAAGTCATATTTTATAAGTAGGAATCATTGTTTCTTTCTGTGTCGTGATCAGTGATTGTTCTTTTGTTGTTGCTATGACGAGGAACTGTTAAAGAGCTGTGGTGTGTCTTGTTAAAGCTTTGGCTACTCCAAGAATAATCAATAAAGGTTGTGGTTTTAGTGGAGTATTAATCATTTCTGAGATGTTACTCAAGATATTGCACCGAAAACATGCATTACATCATCCTCCAGGTTCATTTGACACTTGTTGTCAACGTTAGACCTTCTACAGATTGGTTTTCAACAGCGTTCCACTCCTGGGAAACCTGATCGCGCAAAGGGCAACTTTGCAGCATGAGATGAGGAACAACAAAAAATCCGTTATGTCAAGAGAAAAGTTGTTAGACTAATAGAATAAAGTTGCCATGCTACAATAATTTTGTATATTTTTTTTACAGTGACTTATGAAAAATTACAATAAATTTGTAATGTTTTGATAAAAAGGTAATATTTACAGACAAAAAGTCACAATTTTACAGGAAAAAGTGATTTCAAGAAGATACTGATAATACTTAAGTCAAAATATCACGAGAATAATCTAATTATATCTGTACGTTTCTTATAAAAATGTGGGAATTTTGACAACTGTCATTGTAATAAACCATTTTCTTTTTAAAAAAATGTTAGTTTTTCTCAACATATATGGTAATATTATGACTTTCTTCTTGTAGCAGCCCTAATACTCCAGCATAAAACCTAGTCCTGAAAATGCTTTTGGGATCTATTAGAAATATAAAGTGGAAGGTGGTACCTGAAAGCGTCCGAGGTTCCTGGAGGACGGTGCACTCACTTTGACATTTACAGGAAGAACGTTTCCTATTAGAGAATAGCAAAACATTACATCCTCTGCTTAAACCTGCGCTGCCTTATTTTAACAGATATCCAACAACTAACCTGACAATATGCCTTTTGCTATTCCAAAAGCCATGTTTCCTGCACCGATGAAACCAATCTTCAGCTGTGTATCCATCTCAGGGTCCATTTTGATCTGAAACACCAAAGCACAGATTAAAGTACATTAAAAGTTTATCAGTTACATCAAACTACTGGTGGGAATCACAGCACAAATCTACAACACAGCAACAAAATAATGACAACAAATAGTGAAAAGAAAATTCTGTTCAGTCAACCTGATACAGTTATGGTGTTTTTGTAACTGAGAAAGAATCACCTTTTCTTTTCATTTCCTATATTCAGTATCATTATTAGTTGGATCTGGAATAAAAACCAGTTTTGCAAAATTTATCATCTCCTGACATGAAAAAACATAATGTGCAAAGTAAAAAATGTCATACATATTGTTTAATGTTTGCAGGACTCAGTATTGCAAAAATTAACATGCTGTGACAGGTACAGTGATGTATCACAACATACTGATTGAAAAATACTTGGTTCCAAGACAACATGTTAAAAAAAAAACAAAAAAACAACCACAGTTATACCGAGGTCACAGCTACAGAGGTAGACTGTGATACACTTCTGGTTTTAGCATACCCAGCTGAAACCAGATTATCAGGAAAAATCAGATAACTGGGTGAATCCTGCCTGACAGATTATCGTCAATAATCAGATTTCACCCTTGCCACCATTTAGCTGCAGTCACAGCAGAGTTCCGCTGTTCTGCATGTTTGTTATCCAGTTGCTTCATGACACAGATAATGTAAACGGCCAAGAAAACAGGTCTGACCGGAAGAAAACACTAATCATGAAGCTCAAAGCCGAGTTTCTACCTGGTGACTTAAAAATTGTGTCATTTCAGAAAGCAGCTCCTAGCAGGAATGAACCTACAGCGGAGGACGCATTACCAGTGAATCCATCTAACTTTAAGATCCATTTGATGACCATTATTTTCTTACAAATATAACATTTTCGGTCTGTATTCTGACAGAATATATTTGGACAGAATGAGTGGGGCATGTTATTTGTGCATGACACAATAATCCAATCAAATCAGTCTCGCAGAAACACTTCTCAGCGTAGCCCGACTCAGCAGCAGCAGCAGCAGCTCCAGGATGAATAAAGGGTTTCAGCTAAACCTGATCATTATCAGAGGTATGTCTACTCCAGGGACGACGCATTGCCTTTCCTGGATGAACCTATTAAACATGAGGAGCGTAACCCCAAAAACAGTAATATTGTCATAATCAGTAGTGATAATAAAATAATATAAATTTGAGGTACATTTTCTATAACTTTATATGCCTACTCCAATTAATTTCAGGAGCAAACTGTACTTTTTACTCCACTACATGCATTTGATAAATTGAGATAAAAACTAATTCCTAGTATTAAAATGCCTAAGTATTATTATTAAGTATTAATACACTTTAAGCTACTAGGCTGGTGTATTATCCAAAACATAGGAGCTGTTAATTTTTTGGAAAGAGTGAAAATGTCTAACACAGAGAAATGCTAATCTCTGGATGAAAACATGCTTGTTTAATGCAGATGCCAGAGGGGGAAAAAAAAAAAATCATAAAATTAAGCTTCAAATGAAACACTACAATTCCCCTCTGAAATCATGGCTCACATCTGAATAACAGTCTACTTCAGTTACTTTACAGACTTGATTGCTAGTGGGAGATAATATTAATATGGCACTTCTCTTGGGATACATATACTGGTGTCAAATCTACTTGTATTAATGCGTGGACACTGAATCCAGTCTGTGTGTTAGCGTTAAAGAGGCATTAAGCTAAGACTCTATACCCTTTTGTGCATTTCATCTGTTTCACCATATTACAGTGAATAAATACATAATTCCTGCTTTTCGCCTTTTTTTTAAGGGATTTCCCCAATGATGCATGATGTATCACAGCAGATAATCTTGCAATGTATGAAGTATTGCAGAATTGCTGTATTGTGATCTCATTTTTGTGGACAGTCAATCTTAACAGAACTGTTCAATGACTTATAATTCTGTGATAAAAATGAAGAAATCCAAGAGCAGGGTTTGGAAATTTCTCCATTCACAGATCCATTGTGTGCACATCATTATGAAATGACCAGTTAATATATAAACACATCATTATGCTGAGGGATTTCGGTTTCATTTTTATATTTACATCCTGAGGCTAGACACACAGAAAATAGAGCATCACTGTGCCTCTGAATTGTGAAGTTGGGGAAGCTTCACGCCTCATCTCGACAGCATACACCAGAGCTGCACAATTAATCTGATCACAATCGCTGTATCAGTTTATGCAAATACACAATTGCAAAAGGCTGCCATGTGTGAGGTGATAATTTGGATTCAGTGACAATGAGCAGATATGTGTAAAATATGCAAAGTGAAAGATCCTGCAATTTGTTGTTAAATTCTAGTGTTGAAATAAAGAACATTTCAGAATTATTAGATGCACGCATTCTCCTTGATAACCACACCATCTACAACAATCACAATTGATTTTTTTCACCAAATTGTACAGCTCTATTGTAATATAGGTACCCTTATTACTGACGTCATTGAAAATAACGATAATTACAATCCAGTAGGACATGTTTTTCTGTACTTTAACACTGAGTATATTTTGGTGCTACTGTGCAATATATTTAGCCCCCAAAGACTCAGGAAAGTACAAGTTTTGGCTTTTTTAATTAAATAATTGCCTATATCCTGCTCAGGTGGAGGGATGCTTTCCCTCCCACTCATGCAGACTGGAGAAAATTAGATACTCACTTCAGCAATCAAATGGGAAATTCCAGAAAGTGCGGGGTCCCTTCCTAAAAACATTCCAGACCCTGTAAATGCTTGATGTTTCGGTGCAGTTTAACAAAGCTGGACACTTCGTACTTACTCCTAGTGCAGGTTTCTGTTGTGATAGTGTTCCTTTACTATGTCTAGTGCACTGGCAATGACTGAAGAGGGATTATTTTATGTACAGTCTGTTGTTTGTTCTGTTTTGTTTTCTATGGTGCTAGCTGCGATTGACACACATCCATGCTTACTTGAGATTTCTGTAAGGACCATTCAGCTCTGCACTTGTATTATACTGAGAAAACGTCAATACAAAGATCTTGATTAAAACAAACAAAAAAATGCCTATAATGGAAGCATCATGATACAAGCTTCTTCAAATGCATTTTTTTTATTTATGGAATGTCCTTTGCGGTGGACAGTCTTTTTTTGTCTAAAGCTGTGAAACTCTTAAAACCCATAACTGGGTCTTAGGAGGATAAATATTAGATGAATAAGGTTTTGGATGCAAGTACTTTTGCTGCAAAAATATAAGGATTTCTTCCACCACTGACCACAATAAGCACAACTTGCCAATGAATGCATGCACAACACACGGGAGAAACGGACAGATGGAATGAAAGCTACACGGTGGTCACCCCTACAATTAAATCCAGGTTGTGAGTGGAATTGTCCGGACAGGGCTGCGGCCAGTGCAGCATGGACGCGTCTCCGTCAGAGTCCTCCGTCACCTCATCGTTCCTGTCGGAGTTGACCCCGGCTCCGACCAGCGAGTGTCTGGACTCCATGATGGCGACCATAGTCTTCTCGTACCGCCACCAGCCCTGGATCTTAGTCGGGGCTGGGGAGTCCGGTTCCCGTTTGCATTTGTAATACGCACTTTTGAGAAGTTTCCAGCGAAACTTTAACTGGTCCACGGACCTGTGATAGCCCGCCGCTGTCATCCTCCGGTGCGCCACCTTGAACAGCTTATTATTCCTCACTTTCCTACCGTCTAAGCACTTCTTCATGTCCAGCTCCTTTAGAATCTCCAGAAACAGCTCGGTCTCCTTCACGTCCCAGTTCTGCTTCTTTATCCCGGATTCATCCATTGTTGTGGCGGTGTAGCCCGGTTAGCTTGTAAACCTTAGCCCGGCGGTAGTTCAAACGGACGGGTTGCTAATTAGGCGCTAGCATGCCTGAAACGCTGCTGGTGCTAGCTAAAAAAAATCTTTAACCTTCCTGGGCGTTAAAATTTTATCTAGTAAAAACCACGATATCAGTAATCTCTACCATGCAGCTGCGACTAGCTCAGGGATAGCTCGAAATTAATCCAGGACAGATTAGATTAGAAATACAATGCACGTGTTTCTTGTTGACTGGACAACCATAAAGTAACACGGAGTGACATAAACACGATGCCAGGCGATGGACTGACTAACACCGGTAAACGCTTCTGCTGCGACAACATTTATTCACCTGCTTGTTTTTAGTGCTGAAGATGTCCAACGTTTTGTTTTTTTTTGCAAAACTGCAGATTTAAGATCAACAGTCCTGTCAGATGTAGCACTCGGGAGCATCCGCGGCACCAACCAGCTGAACTCTGGGTTGGATCGTTTTCTCCTTTCCCGCCGTTGCACCTGGTGGGCGGTGTCTCCTGCTCGCATTCCGCACGGCATCTTTCCGCTTCGACCGAGACGTCAAATCAAACGCACCCAACGTCTGGCCTCCCATAAAAATGCGAGTAATTCCATTGGCCGTCGACCCTGCGTGTTGGGCGGAGAAAAGGTGGACAAAACATTACATTTATTTCAATCAGCTGTGTGAACGAGCGTTGACCCCGAACTCTGCAAAATTAAACAGTAGGTACGAATTTTATGGCTCTGGCTATATTTATATGTTACTAAATAAACGTGTGCATGGGGGGAAATATTTAAAACATTTAATTCTTGCATATATAGATATAAAAAGTTGTTTTGAAATGGTAATGTGCAGAAATGAAACTTGAAGTAAATTATTTAACATTTTTAAAGCATTGACAACACTTTTCAGTGCATTTTAACATGCAGGGTTTGAATAATATATATTTTTTTAGATGAATTAGTTTATATGTTTTTGCATTCATATGTGCAGGGGTTTCATGCAAAGTATCAGGAGCTCCGGTGAAGCTTTACAGGAGACATGTCTGGGCAAAGCCTCCATTCAACAGTGTAGCTCTGCAGATGTCGCCATCCAGTGTCCGCTTTCACCGTTTTCATCTGTATTCTAAAAACTCGCTGATATTTGCAGAAATCGCCTGTATTCATTGGTTTAATTCTGTTTAATGCATACATCGCTTTATTATCTTCTTCACATGGGTACCCATAAACCCTGCACCAGTTATTTTATTATGTTGCAGGTACTGATCTTATAAAATTTAGTTTCACACATTTGTGCAGCAGAAAAATAACCTCCTATTTTGGCTCGTTTAAATGTTTAATATTGGTTTTATACTGGTTTTGAATGTTTTATTGAACTTTTCCTATTTTTACTTTTATCACCACTGATTACCCATGTACTGAGTGTAATAACATTTTTATTTATTAGGTTTTCAGTTGTTTTATCATTGATACTTGCCAAGTTTTCTTGGATATATTACAAATGAGGCCCTCACCTCAATACATTCTGAGATTAAATAATTATCTGTATAATATTCCAATTCCAGTACACTAACCTTCACCTAAAAATGTAGGGCCTATATCCAAATGTACTGAAAAACATATGGTCAGTTCACATATTTACTGTTTTAGTGTTGCATGTTTCAATGTGGGTCAATAGAAATCTAGTTATGTGGAGATCTCCTTTATGTAGTCATTATTTAACTCTGCATTGTATAAGTTTAATTTTATTTTTCCACAAAATGTTAAACTGTCATATTTTCCAGCTTTACTGAATGATTTGGAATCCGGTTATGTGGTTACTCAGTTACCTGCTGTTTTCCCCCAACATCTACAACACATTTTTTTACCTTCCAGTTTGACCTTTCTGTCTGGATTGTTGCAGACATGGGTCATGTCCTGCTCCACCTGACCCTCCTCCTGATTGGCCTGCTGCTCCTTCAGTGTCCTGCAGTCTGCGGCCTCTTTGAGTGGCTGAGGAAAACGGAGGCTCCTCCAGCAGCTTCCCCCTCTGCAGCTGCACCTCCTGCTCTTCTAGTAAAAGATGCTCAGTTTGAAATGGCCACTGCTGATGAGAGGTTTTTGGCAGAAGCAAAGCAGATGGAGCTCAGCCCATTAGACTCCTGTCATCACAGGGTAACAATGAACATCTGTCCTTTAAAATTCAGGATTTTATTATCGAAGTCCAGACCCATTATTCAGATGTCTGTGAACAATCAGCTCTGAATGATCATTATCACATTGGCCATTAAAACTATACAGTGGTGAAAAAATGTTTCTTGACACTCCTTGCATTTGTGCTATATTACATTAAGAGTCACTCTTAAGTCATTGAGCTGTCAAAGTATTGTGCCATTGTCCAAACCTACCTGCTCCCTTCTGCACATGCACTGTTCCATCATGGTCAAAAATGGATAATTCAGTAAAATAATCCCCACTTTAAACACATTTAAGGTATGACCTGTTGAAACTGTCAAGAATTTAGTTTTATTATTTATTCTAATTACCAATTTTCAAAAAAAAAAAAAAAAAATGTATGTTTGTGTCTGAGGCAGCCACACCTTTTTGAAACACAAAACACATTTGTCCACAAATATTTCATAATATTTGAGACTGCAAAAAAATTTATCCACGAGTCTTTACATATATATACCATTTCAGATTTATGTTATGTATGCCCTGTTTACTAACCATTTACAGTTGCCTTCATCTTCTTTAGTCAATAGTCTGTCACATTTGGATAAAACATTGTGATATTCCTCTATTAGGTGGTTGCCCGGCTGAAGTTGAGTTGTGACAGCCTCTCAGAAGAGCAGCTCGCAAAGCTTGGAGTGGTGCTGTTTAACTGCCAGGCAGAGATTGAAGGCCGCAGGACATACACCTGTACAGAGGAAATGGTAATCTCATATTTAAGAAATGAAGTTCACAATAGTTGTTTTTTTTTTTTTTTTAAGATCTAATGTTCATTTGTTTATGTTGATCTTATTTGATGTCTCAGACTATAAAAGAGTGCACAGCCGAAATGGACGCACACACATGGAATGCTTATCACATAGTGAGCAACAGAGCACGCTCAGTGTGCTACGCCACTCGTCAGCAGCTCTTCCGACGCAGAGCAGAACACACGGTCAATGCACTCATCTCCACAGCCACCAACCAGCTAGACGCAATGAAAGAACTCAAGGTACAATGTGGTTTTCTTTTGCCTTTTCAGCTTCATGTGGATATGAACACACACAAAGGCATCCTACCAAACAAAAAAGTAGTAAGATGAGCATTGCTATTCTAGACACAGTAAATCCAGAACGAAGAACTAAGATACTTGGTTTTTGCTTGAGGTGTTTATTTTTTTGGTTTTGTAATTAGGAGGGCCAGTTGGAGCTCAGGCAGATGACAGCAGCCTCCTTAGACAAGCTGCTGGAGGGTCACAGTGCTCTACAGGCCCAACAGGCTAAACTGTATGAAGGCCAGGAGCAAATGGAGAGTTCAATGTGGGACAACCTGGAGCGTCTGGGCCAGGAGAAGGCCCTCATCGCCTCTGGACAGGAGCTGGTAGCCAAACTCATTCAGGGCATTACACAGCGAATGGGTGAGAGATTTATGTCATTTGCTTAAAAAGATCTGCCATAAAGTGTCTTGAAATTTGAATATTTTGACCACTTCAGAGCTATGTTTCATAAGCTGGAACAACTGCACCTCTCTAATAGGTTTTCCATGGTTTATAATACAATAATCAGATTCCTAAAATGTATTTAACTGCCTTAATTTAATGCTTGATTGAAGAATGCTACACCTTTTGCAAGAAAACATTTAAGCTTTCTGCTTGGGGGAAAAAGAAGTGTAAATGAGTAAGGTTGCTGCAAGGCTGCAGCAAAAAAAATTCTTGCTGCCACACCACACATTAGATACAAAAAATCATCACTGTCGCATTAGACTTATACATATGTATAATACATAAAAGGCCTTCTATTTTCAATAAGAAGCTGCACACTCCATGCCACTGTACATTTGTTACCCCTCTGTATATTTTTTAGCCCCTAAGAATTATGCACATCCTCCAAACCATCGGACATTCGCAACCACGTTCTTTCATTGTAAACATCCGGTAGTAAAATCTGTCGTACTGAATTTATCCCGTTTATTTAGCATTTACTATAGTAAATTTCATTTTATTTGGATATTCAAAACTACACAGTTAATGGAGGTAAAAATAATATGGATGTACAACCAGCATGCTGTACCAAATTTACGTATGTAGCGCACATGTGCAAAAACACCTGGACAAAACCTGTGCAGTCATTGAGTGTATATGACTGAATAATTAATACCATTTATGTTATTAAATATTAATAAATCATTACATGCTGTTGCAGTCTAGTTTTCTTTCCTTAAAAATGCAGAACAGAACCCCCCCATGACACACCACCACACCAAGAGATCAATTCCACAGGAAACACTGCATATTTTATTATCAGTCAATGAGAAATATTCCACTTTTCTCTTTTTAGAAAATGTGAGCGAACATGTGCAGAGCCAAAGCTCCGAGGTGCAAGAAAGTCACCGGGCGATTGTGAAAGACCTGGCAGACGTCAGACACCAAGCTCAAGACATCTACCATAAAATTGGTAATAAGCATCACACATCTATATTCGCTTTCCAGCTCTAGCTCATTTAATTGCCATATTAATTTTCTGATCTTGTGTGCAGACCACAGTATGCTGGAGTTTCTGCAGTATCAGGACCAAACCTCTCGGTACTACTCTGACCTGATGAACAAACTGGAGCGAATGAACAGCACCCTGGGAGTCATGCTGCACTACATCGATAAAATGCAAAGCAGGATAGAACAAAGGCTTCACATGATCCAGGGCTACCTCGGCTGGGCGGGTGAGAGCTGTCATGTACCCCCCCCCTTTTTTTTTTTTTTTACATGTGCAAAGATAAAATGAACAAAATAAATCAGATTAAAGGGTTTACATGCACGAAGACATCAGAGTATTGGGGAGAAATCCAGGTGTGTTAATCCGATTTCTCATAATCCGATTACTGCCGTTATCTGATAAAGCATATCACATCATGCAGTTTCCTGTTTCGCTTGAATAATCTGATAACTCTAGAAATTGGATAATGATTGGACTTTTGGTGTGCATGCAAATAGGCTCAAGGACAGGAGGTATAGTTGAAAGATACAGTATGATCCTATCGCTAGCAGGTTTACAGATTTCAGTTACCCACTTAAATAAATGTTCATAAGAGAGGGAAATAATTGCAAATATGGCATTGAAGCAGTCTTCTCAGTCCTAAAAAACAGACTTTGTTTTGCAGCATGTGTGCAACAAAGTTGTGATTGTTGTTTTAATATTTCATAGAATGAAACATTCAGACTCACTATGTTTCTACAGTAACCTAGGCTGGACCAAACATTGACACACTTGAAAAGAGAAGGTTCAGTAGGTTGAAGGCTGAAACATCACTGAGCCCATTTACATGCACACTATAACGCCAATCATTATCTGATTTCTGGAGTTATCAGATTATTCAAGTAATCCTGTAAACAGCATAATGTGATTATTTTTTTATCTGATTATAAGAAATCAGATTAACACACCTACATTTCTCCCCAATACTCAGATGTCTTCATGCATATATACCCATTAATCTGATTTATTTAGTTCTTTTACATCTGTGCATGTGTATTAAAAATACAAATTGTGATTAAAAAAATAAATATTTAAAAAAAAAAAGGCAAGCGACATGACATCATGTCTAGAACAAAGGTACGCTTGCTGTATTAAAGCCAACTGTCATTTTTTTCCTATTGGAGAATAAACAAAGGACAGCAGCAGCATGTTGCCTGTTTTTCAGGCATATCAGCTCCCATATTAGGACAAATAATCCTGAGACTGTAGGCATCACCATGTTCAACAAGACAAGACCAGTTGTTTTGAAAATAACAGGGAGTTTGAGACTCATGTCTCTGCATACGTACGTCTGTGCTCCGAAAGATATCTGATAATTGACAGAAACATATAAACCAGGGTTATCACATTTCTGAAGTGCATGTAAATATGTCAGATCCGATTATTCCAATTATCTAATTACTCCCATTTATTACATTTTTATGGATGTGTAAATGGTCTCACTGTTACATGCTACTACATATCAGTATTAGCAGACACACACACACACCTAGAATCACCCAGATATCTACCAGCAGATTAATGTTGAGTTCCAGAGTTATTGACTAGAGTGGATAAGACAGGTACACTCAAATGATGTTGGATTATTCTCCCCCTGATGAAGGCCAGCAGGCCGAAATGTGTTGGGGCTCAGTGAGGTCCATTGAGACATGCCATAATTAATAAAGGCATTTTAAAATTATAAGAGTACCTTGGTTTTTGTATTTTTTGTGATGTTGGATTATTATCTGTCATCAATAATCCACTATCAATCAAAATCCAACTCGTGTGTTTAAAACCAGTTCTGGTCAGATGTTTACAGTTGAAGTATTTGACCAGGGGTATGATGCTAAAATGCATTTATTTCAGTTAAAAAATGATGATGGTATTCAGTTTTTTTCAGGAAGTTGGAAGAAATGCCCTATACCTTTCATTTTGCATCCTTTTTTTTTTTTTTTTTTAAACCATTTAAGATTCTTTTAGGCAAGTTTAGATATATAGATGATGATATTTGCTTTGTAGACTGTAAAGCCCTATGTGGTTCATTTCTAATTCTAGGTCATAGTTAAATTGACTTGTGTTTCTTTGTGTCCCAGGTCTGAGCCTGTCAGCCATGTGGACGTGCATTGCTCATGGAGGATACTTTGTGTTGTGTGCGGTCCTGCTGACGTTCCTGCATTGTCCAGGTTTTTCTAGAGCCATGCTGCTGTTTACTGTGCCACTGAACGCAATGGCTGAGGTCAACCAGCAGCCGGCACTGGACCTCTGCGGCCTGAGCCTGCTGCTGCTCACACTCTCTCTGGGTACAAAGCAACATGTTTTTGGGTGATCAGCTTCTTTCATCTACCACAGATTGTACAAGGTGTTTTTTTTCCCCATGATGTTTGCAGGTCACTGGTTGATAAATCAGCTGTGGGCATGTTTCCAGTTTAGGGGAATGCCAGCTGCCCCTCTCCCACTGGCTCCATATGAGATTGTAGAGCCACAAGAGCCAGTTTCATCCCAAAATTCATTTCCACCTTCCTCCACTCCACACGGGTAAACTCAGGTTTTGTGTCCATTTTTACCCCACCCCCCAAAGGGGAGGCGAGGGTATTGTTTTTGGTTTGTATTTTTTTTTTTGTGTGTGTGTTTGTTTGTCAGCAACTTTACACAAAAACTACTGGACCAATTTCCATGAAATTTTCAGGAAAGGTGCAAGGTGATCCAGAACCCATTAAATTTTGGTGAAATGTAGGTCAAAGGTCAAGGTCACCAAAAATGTGTTTCACAATGATAAGAGATAGGGCAAATCAGGTAAAACATTTGTGAGGGGTGGGGTTTGTTGTGCCTGGCACCACTTGTTTTGTGTTTGAAAAAATATTTCCTAATTAAAGGTACATTCATACACTAGGCAAAAATGCCTCACGTTGTTGCACTTTAAAACAGACTTTAAAAGTGCATCTAAAGATGTTAGCGTAACTAAAGTCGAAGTTTTATTTATCTAGCAGACCCAGATATTGCAATTGGAAGTTGATCTACTCCTGCATGTAAACAGACCAGTGTTCTGCACATGCATCTCATCTGCACAAAAAGTAGAATGGACAGAAAATAAAGTAGGCCCATTTATCTGATTTTAGGCTACATTCACACTGCAGGCAAAGATGACCCAAATCCTTTTTTTTTTTTTTTTTTTTGCCCATATGTGACCTGTATCCAATCTGTTAGACAGTTTGAACAGCACAAATGAGATTTTTTTTTTTTTTTCTTTCCTCAAATCTGACCCAAGCCACTTTAATATGTGGTTGTAAATCCAATATTTTGCAATGCGACTTCAGTCTGAATGGCCAGGTCACATTTATCTGACCTTTACGTCACTGAAATGCGACAAAAGTCACAATTCTGCATCCCAGGAGAAGAAGCGGTGGGAAAAACATACTTACTGCCATAAACACAGTGCGTCATGTTTTGTGCGACCTCTTTTGTGCATGCGGGTCACTTCAGGGTCGCATTCAGTTCATACTCAAAACTATAGAAGTTGCTTTTAATGTGTAATATGTAGGAGCACACAAAAAATCAGATTTCGCCAAGAATCCAAATTGTGCATTAAGACCTGCTGTCTGATTGTAGCCTTATTGTCCGGATAAGGTCATTTACTGGATATCGTTGACCTAGATGATCTCAGTTAAAGTAATTAATACACAAAGAAATGGATACATCTGGATTGCTGAACTTCAAACCTTGATTAGTAAATTAATAAATACAAAACCAAACAACTAACTCTAAAATATATGCTTTGTACTTAATTCACATCTGTTCCCTTCTATATCTGCAGACATGAAAAGGACTGCGTCAAGGAACAAGATGATCTGCTCAACCAGGATGGCTTCATCTCAGGTTTTAAAGTTGAGAGCAAAATACTTGGAACTGTTCTATTAAATAAAGCGATAATGTGATTTCATTCTGCTTCTTGCCTTCCTTTTGATTACAGGTAACCTCGGCATATCCATGATTCCCTCTCACAGGGAACAAATGCCACATTTACTCCACAGTCACTCCACTCCTCAGCCTTCAACACAGCCATTTATTTCAGCAGTGAGACCATTTTTTTCCACCTTATCAGGAATAAGTTTGTGCCTTATCAGTTTAAAGGAGGGATCACAGATTTTGTGGTTGTACTTTTTCAGGCTCTGGTTGACGATATCCCCCTGAGAAACTTGGGTGGCGCTTTTGACGCAGTGAATGACTTGCATGATTTGGGAAACGACTCAAGAAGTGCAAGTCCTACGCCATCTCTCATCAGTAACAGGTCTGTACTTGAATTATCTCAGGCACACGGCATTCTGTGTTTTATTCCGCTAAAGAAAATGAATTCCTTCTTCATTTGCATCCACAGTTCTCTGTCAGGTCGACTGTTGTGCAGTGGTATCACCAAAAATGGGAAAGCCTGCAAGAAGAGAGCTGTACCTGGACAGGAGTACTGTAGAGTCCATGGGGGCGGTCACACTTCGAACATTAACTCCCGAGGATCTCATCTTTTGCTTTAAACAGCACTAAAGGGCTGTTCTTAAACTGTGGTCTTCATATTAAGTTATACATGCTTTGCCTGAACATAAGTTTGCTAAAGTACTAGTCTTTCATATGTAAATTTATTTATGTTTTTAACTGTTTTTATATTAATAAATTATTTCTGACTAAATTTTTTTCATTTTTATATAAAAGGTCTGCACAACCAACACCAACATTCACACTATTCCCACAAATAATTCAGTGTATGATATGTAGTGAATCACAGCAGAATTTAACTGAAAATCTTAAAAAAAAAAAAATAGTGAGCACTAACCTGTTAGTGAGAGGTCAACCCATACGTCTTTTAAGGCCGATGCTGAGTTTTTAAAAAAAAAAAAAAAAAAAAAAATTGGTCATCTG
>JAPQRP010000020.1:12604961-12619996 GCA_037367295.1 Apogon hyalosoma
CTGCCAGAAGTTGTCACGAGACTATCTATGGTAGCTCATAAGTGATAAAAATAAATAAAATAAAAGACTTAGCAAAATGGTGCATTTGAGAACTACATGTGGGCCGCACTAACACTAAACTTTGATGTCAAGTAGGGGGCCACAAAATATCATCTCGCGGGTCGCAATTGGCCCCCGGGCCACGAGTTTGAGACCCCTGCTCTAGAGTAAGCAATGGCTGGTAAAAAAGGGGAAAATGTGATGGCATACTGTAAAAACAGCTTTCACGGAGTTCTTCCAGTGTGAAAACATGGTAGGCCCAGGTAGTCCAAATGGTGTGCAACAGAATAATACCTGCTGAATGAGAATTAAAAAAAAAAAAAAAATTAAAAAACAATAATTTCAGTTCATAGGTGTGATCCAATCATGTTTCTGTAGAATAAAATCAGGGTACAGAATTCAACACACCATCAAAAGATAAGAGGGAACACAGAGACTGCACTCAAAAGTCAAAAGGATTCAGTCAAACAAAGGTTTACTTTACCTGAACTCTAGCGATCCTCAGTTTTCTGTCTTAACCCTTTAAACCATAAGCCTAAAATGGTCCGCCTGGACTTTTTTTTTTTCTTTTCTTATTTTGAGTAAATAAAAAGTTAAGAAAACATGCTCTGAGTGAGTCCGTTTGCCCATTTTTCCAGAGCACTTCTTTTTTTCCCCAGATCTTTCAAAATCTAGCAGTCATTTACAATGTACTGCATGTTATAATACTACTAAAATGGCTTCTTCTCCAGCTTCTAGTGCAGGTGTGAGTGAAATTATCGTAATGACCTAATAAAACCTATAAAATGCAACATCTCATATTTCAGAAATTTTTCCAACTGCACAAACAGTGAAAGAGTTACCGCTATCCAACCTGCATATGCGCAGCGTGTCAGCGATGACACGTCAGGTTTTAAAGAATTAAATAATAAAAGCCTTTCAACCACAACCACAAGCAATGAAAAGCATGAACAAGGTCCAACCTGCAGGTCTAAAGATCAGCTGCAGCAGATTCATCTGATGCTAACTGTAAAGAGTGAAATGTTCACATTTATCATTCATTCATTCATTAATCTTTATTTAAACTCAGAAATATATTGAGGAAGTAACCTCACTTACAATATAGCCGAGACAGAACAAAACATTTGAAACATACAATGGATATATCAGAAATACCAAGAAGTAAAGTGACAAAGATGAATTAAAAACAGAGAAGTATACTTAAAAAAACAGGAGCAGCTGAAGGTAAAATAAGTTAGAAGTATGGATTTAAAACACAATATATTTGAAACACACAATGCCATATCAGAACCACCAAAAAGTAAAAGTGATAAAGATGGACTAAAAAACAGACATCTACTTAAAAACAGGAGCAGCTGGAGGTCAAATAAGAAATGATTAAAGATTTAAATTGTCCTAATGATAAAAGTGTGGTAAGTTTCAAATGATTCTGGAGAGTATTCCAGATTTCAGCTGCACAGTAAGAAAAACTGGACTGGATCATATTTAGAAATTAAATGTTTTGTTCTAGTAGAAGATGCATAACATATAAACCTGACGTTTAAAATGTAAAAATTATGAAAATGAGTATGTGCTGGGGGAAAAAAAAAAGATACCAAACACGGGTGTGGTAAACCTTTTTTTTATATATGGTATATAAAGACAAAACCATAAAAATAGGCTCAGATTTAATAGATTTACACAAAACAGAAGTAACAAAATGTAAAATAAATTACACATTAAGTAGTAAAAACGAAGAAACGTCACTGTTTATCAAAAAAGAAGGAGACGGACGCTGTAACTTGTGTGGTAAATTACCTGAGGCTCTTCTGCCAACTTCAGTCGAAAGTGCGGATGTGAAACTCAGTCCCAGTTTGTTTGACGCTAATAAACAACCGGAGATTATAACAGGTACGATGTGATTGCATATGATGCTACGATAATAATATTTGGGTTATTTAACGCCTTGGAAAAGCGGTTGAAATACTTCCGTGAACGGAGAATCTAATTTTCCCGTCACACTCTCTAACAGAAGGAGTTAAAGGGCCAATCCCAGAATGATGCGCACGCATCTGCACCTTTTATTTAGGACAGAACCGGATCAGTCCTTTGTCCCTCAATTTATGCACACATAATTGGTTGAATCCCTCGTCTGTCAACTTTTACCAACCAATAGACACTGTGGAATCACTAAGGCCCTGCCTATTACAGTTTTATTTGGAGAAGTGTTGGGAAAGACAGAAACAGACCTGATGAAAATATGAAAAAAGAGAAAAAGGAAAAAAAATGAAATGTCATGCGCTTAATTCAATTTAAAAAAAAAAGTTTCAAAGGGGCAGTTCATGTGCGTACCATGATTGCATGACAGTTTTAAACAACCAAATATGTCTAAGAAAATAAGGTAAAAATAAAATAATGTAATTTATAATAATGAGACACAACACAGTACTGCTCAGCTTACTGACCAGTCATCTGTGACGTAATATAATAATATAATATTCCTTTCTCATTTGTACACATGTACTCAAGCTTGATATGTAATATGAAATTGTTATATTTATGCTAAAAAAATGATATAGCAAAATTTTAATCTAAACATGTTTTCTGCACTTATTGTTTTATTCATATATTTCATTACTTTTGCAAAGACTTTGGTAAACCTATTTCAAGCACCAAAACACTTTATCTGTACATTTTCACAAGAGATTTGAACATTTGTAACAAATGTGACTTCAGACTAAGCATTTGGGCTGAATTAATTCTTTTTACAGTGTTCTAGGGAAAAAAAAGGGTCTCAGAATACATGAAGCTGAGATTGTCCTGAACATTTTGATATAAAACACTTCGGTATTGTGTTATTTGTAGGTACCCCAAAAAGGGGAATTTAAGAAAGTTTAAAAATTGCGAATATTCACAGACTTCTGAGGGTTAACCTTACAAATCTGAACAGTTTTTCGGCAAATCTGTCACACACAATGATTTAGACAAGACACACATATTTTGGTATAAAATATTTATTTTGCTCAGTACCAATAGAGTACAAAAACTTAAAATTAACACACCTAAAGAAATGTGAGATTCATGATGATCATTAATCTTTTTAAATTAAAACCCCCAAGTGTAATCTCCTGTGTTTTTTTTCTTCTTCTTCTAAACAACAGTATGATAAAGAGTAACTTCATTATTTTACTTTTCAATATTGGATTTGTCTTTCATGGATATTAAGTCATCAGAAAAAAAGAAAATTATATGAAACCACTGTCCAGCCAGGTAATAAGCCTAACCTACAGTTTTCTTTAAATGCAAAATTAGCAGTTCTACATGACAGTGTTTCCTCTAGTCAGTGAAATACTGATAATTTACTGACAACATTTTATTGTATTCCTTTTCTATTCTATAAGTACATGTGAAACATGGTGGGAAAAACACCAAATATCGTGACTGCTTGTAGCCATTGTCCAATCTTAAAAAAAGAAGGTGAATTAAGTCAGTCAAAATTGAACCCTTCAAGAATGAAGGTAAGCCGTTAATGAAACTCAAACCTACTGAAATACAAAATAATAGAAAAGTACAGAAAGTGAATTTGTACCAACACCTGGATTCTAAGACTGATCAACACATGAAATGGTAGCACGACCATAAAACTGGATAAAACTCTACATAGGGTGAATACGAATTTTGCTGCCGTAGACCCCATCCAATGAGGAAAAAGTCTACAACGCCTTCTGTTGCATACATGATTCTCAGTGCAGCTCATTGAGTGCAGACGGAGGCGACAGGATCACAATGATTGCCTTCATTTGTTGACGCCCCTTGACAGGCACAGGTGGACCGCCATTTTCCCTTCAATACTTTGTACCATCACCCTCTAGTCTCTTTCCTCAGAACAAGCCTTTGGATCGACAGACTTGATGCTGAATTTCTGAGTCTTCACTTCCGGGCGGAGTCGTAGTTAGCCACAAACCAGTCACATGTTTCCTTTAAAGCTGCAACAACAATAAAAATAATTTTAAAAAACCATCATGTGTAACGAAATCTTCAACAATATTGTTATGGTTGATTGCAAAAATTAGAAAACATTAAAAATAAGTAAAGGTCACCTTGTTTGAAGGGTGTAAAAGTGAAATCTGGCAGGTAGCGGCGAAGTTTTGCGTTACTGGCTGTCTTTTTGAATTGTCCATCTGCTTTACTGGTATCATACTGAAGGCAGAAAGTCAAGGAGGAAACATGGACATCTGGCAAACATTAAATGCGTTTTATTATTCTGTTTTACAGCTTTCCAAATAGACAACAAACATGAAGGGAAAAAAAAAAAAATCACATGATGACATTTTAGCAAATATTTATTAATGACTGCAAGACCGGAGCTGAGGCTTGACTAACCATCATGTGTTTGTCCTCTCTGGCCAGGAAAAAGACTCATCACAAAGCACAAGAGGAAATGTTCTGATTAGAGAGTAGATTTTATTTATTTCTATCTTATATTTCACAGGATTGAAGTGAAAAGAAGCGAAATGAAAGGAACATCTGTCCTGATGTTGTCCCACTTAGACATGCCAATAAAACTGGTTAATAAGGGTTTAATAAAGGTATAAAATGATCTATATTATAAAAGCCAAGTGACCTTTGTGTGCGTGCATGTATGTGTATCTACTTTATAACTGATAAACTGGACAAATCTAGCCTTTGCCTTTTGGAGTACTTCTCTATTTTGGGTCAAGGATCAGACAAGGCGAAAACAGCTTATTGATATGACCAATATTCTTGGAGTTATTAGTCGTTTTTAAAATTACAATGGGCTGCTTTCAAGGTGGCCTGCAGGTGACTCCATTCACAGCAATGGAACCACAATGACACGATGGGAGAACCAGGTCTGGCTGTGATCACACACTAACAAGGTTGGTCTGGTTCTTACTGTGGCCCAGTTTCACTCCGCCAGTCCCTGGTCAGTTTTTAGAGACATTAGAACTTTCACCCATTGTAAGTAAATGGGAAAACAAAAAAGATACAAAAAATTTTTTTAAAAAATTTAACTTTTACGTATTTTTCCCAAAATGTAATGACATCTATTCTGGGCCACTGGCAATCTATAAACCCAATTTGGTATGAATTCAACCAATGTCTGGCTGCTACAGTGCTAACGAACAAACAAACCGAATCAAAAACAATATAATAATAAATATTCATCCTATATAGTGGTAAATACACAAACAAATGTATCAGAACTAAAATGTACATGTACAGTGATGAATTCTGATATACTTATATCCACATTTATAAAATTAACTACAAAAGGTTTATAAGTATATATTTGTATTATTTGCTATTTTAATCATAGATAACATGGAGAGGCAAAGGAGAAGGAACTAATTAATTAAGTGATGACTCACCTTATTAATGTACTTTGCATGTTTAGAAATAAGTGGTAGGGCTCCAAGGAAAATAAATTGAGAACCACACTGGCTTAATAATGTTTTTAGGTTTTAAGTATTATAAACCAGTTTTTACATTCTTTGTCCTTATAAAAACAGGTTTATTGTTCACTGTCTGAACAGGAGGAGTGACATAAACACCTGTAGTACCTGTTCCAGGAGTAACACCTCTAAACCTCCACCATGATGAGATCGGCCGACTAGAAGTAAAGGATACTACCACTTCACCTTTAAAGCTCAGTGCCTGGACAACTGCATCAGCGGCTTCTTTGATAGACACTTCATCCTCCTCACCAACTACAACCAAAAAACACAATTCAGTCATAACACCTTCCTCTGAGAAGTTACAAATTCTGTTAAGCTTTTACTTATAGTATGCTGTGTTTATGGGGACTCACCAGAGAGAATGATTGGATCCACCTCTGGATAAACCCTCAACACCCACAGGAAGAGACGAGCTAGGTCCAAAGAGTAAATGAACTGCCGTCTGGGAGTCCCGGAGCCCCAGACTGCCAGAGGTCTCCCCTCCTCTAACCAACAGAACAAGTGATTTAAATGATTTGTATCTGTTGATGTTTCTATAGATCATGCTGACTTTATTATATCTGGGTCAGGAAATGTAAAGATTCACACCAAAAGTTACTGGTAATCTGTAGACTATTACATTTTAAAGATAAATGTCCTAGGACAGCTTACTTGTGGATGAGGATTCAACTCACTTTGAGCGAGGTAGGCTTTGTGTATAAGACCTGGCAGCACATGACCATCCTCAATGCTGAAGTTGTCATGGGGACCAAAAACATTGGTGGGAATCACAGCTGTATAGCATCGTCCATACTGTTGGAAATACCCCCTGGGAAAGTATACTTTAACTTAAGAGTTCAGCCTCCCACAGGGCTGTGTGAAAACCAAACAGCACAAAACAACTGAGTGAGTTTACACACCTGTTCTGGACATCAATCATTCGCTTTGCATAGGAGTAGCCAAAGTTTGACTCATGGGGAGGACCATTATGGATCTAGAACAAGAGGTACAAGATTAGTGACGTTTAAGGTATAAAAGCTGTTATGCACTCATCGTTGATTAGTATTTAGCTCAGTTTTTAAGTCTATTGAAAATTATTTTATATATTTTCAGGACAGATGCAATAACCTAGTGGAATATGCTGCAAATGCTCCTGTAGTGTGGTTCACAGTCTGTTTTAATATGTGTGTAATTATACATATTGTTCTACAGTTCAGCACTTTGTCCAAGATAAATTTCCCCTTGGAGACAATAAACTATATTTTTTTTGATTGATTTGATCTCACTACTGATGACAGAAGTCCTTCTGTTAGCTATAAATTTCCTTGCAATTGATAAATCTAGATGATGTATAGTGTATTTATATGCTACATACATTTTGATAGTTTCAAATAGTATAATATTAGTATCTAGTGTTTCTATTATATTTGAACTTCAGTGTTTACATGTGTGCCCTGTATCCATCTGTCCATGGATATGAATGTAACTGCCATTACAAAAGTAATGTCCTGTGAGACTGATCAAAGATAAGGATATGGTACACTTTATCTATTTTACAAACACTGTCAGAATCCTCTCTTACCATTGTTTCATCAATAGGATAGGTTGTCTTGTCTGGAAAAATGCAGGTTGAAAGGCAGGACACAACTTTGACAACACCCACTTCATGTGCCGCCTGCAGCACGTTGTCGTTGATATGGACGTTGTTCCTCTGGAGGGGACATACACATCAGTAGATAATGAAGACAAATCTGACAATAACTATCAGAGCGCTACACGGATTCTATTAGTCAACAAAGTTTACTTTTTGGCTCCATATCTTTTATAAATTTCTTTTCTTGTGACATCTGGCTGATCTGTGATTTTCTCCTACCCAGAAGTCTAGGTTTAGCTTCATGTTCTTGAAAAGCCCTCCAACCATAGCAGCCAGGTGGATAACATGTGTGGGTCGATGTTTCTGGAAAACTGCTCGAGTCTCTTCTGTGTTCCTGAAGACACACAGAGTGAGAGCAGTTCAGAGGAAAGTGTCTGGATTTAGTTCCAGAACATGTGTTTGTAAAGGGACAGGCTCACATGAGGTTGGCATCTTTGGAGGACAAAAATATCCATTCTTCCCCCTCCTTTGCTCCTCCTTCCTCTTTCACCACATGCTGTATGGCCCTGCCCACCAATCCAGACCCTCCAGTCACTAACACTCTCATGGGACTGGTGTGGTCCTCCGGATGGTTCATCTACACACAAACAAGAAGTTAAACAGAATAAATACAACATGGCATCACATGTGCAAAGCTGAAGTTAGCTTCCAATTTTGGAGATATCTGAATCCGACATTAGGAAACTCAGTAAGATTTTCCCTTTCTTCCACTTACTGACGTAGCAGCACTACACCTGAAAGTCCTTTTAATATTTACTAGACCAAAAAAACAAAAAAGCTGCTCTGTGTTTTCTGATCACATAAGACAAAATATGCAAGAGAGACCAAAAAGTCTTTAACATACACTTAACAATTTGTGAAATGCCACACAAAAAAAGCACATCTTACCGTTTTTCCCCAGAATACTCAAACTGAACTAAAACCTCAACACTTAGGACTTTCACAGTAGATTAGATCATCCCAGAAAGGCTAAAGATTGTTCTAAACACATCTAATGAAAAGCTACATATGCAGTTAAACACAACCGGATGTTTAAGGTTCAAAAGAGAAGTTAGTATGTTCCTGGCTGCTCTCTGACAGGTGTGTTTAATATCAGGAAGCTCAGCCAACTAAATGCCACGTCATTCAGTAAATCAGGTCATTGAAAAATTAGTCTTTTTTTTTTTTTTCTTAACAAGAAAAACAAACAGTTAAGTCAACGCTGGACAAACTTGGACATCCGGGTTCAAGTAAAACTCTAAAACTATGGTAATGTAAATTAAGGATCTAGTGAACTCACTTTTTGGGTGAAAATATAATGACATATTCCACTTTTTTTTTTTTTTTACACTCTTCTACTGATGGGTAGATAGAAAGAGGGTACAGTTTACAAGCAAAGTGGATGTTAGCTAGCTAGTTTCCTGCTGTCACATTCATTCCGTTCAGTGATTTTAACTACACTGAACAACACAGGCTTAGTGTCAGTTAGCTGTGCCTCAAGTATGTCACTCACACTTTATAAGAGTGTGATGCTGTTGCCGTGAAAATGTTGAGTTAACTGTGTAAAATCAGTATAATCGTTGTTACTCACCGTTAGCTTCTAAGAGGAGAAGAAGCCGGTGTCAATTTCCGGGATGGAGCACTCAACATCCGGTCAAATCCTTCAAAATAAAACGTAATTGAGGAACAGCTGTTACCTTTCAAAATAAAACGCCACAGGCAAACTGAATACAACCCGGGATGCTATGTAAAAAAAAAAACAAAAAAAACACACAAATCAAGGATTTATACTGAGAACACAACTATATAGTGAACATACAGTAGTTGCAGTAGTTGAAAATGTGTTCCAAAATATTATTCGAAATATCAATTAGATCTCAAGCGACCCCTAAAATGGCCCTTTTTTTTTTGCAGCAAAATCACATTTTCAAAATGCGCAGTTATCACAGGGATTAGAAGTCTTCATTCCATCTTGAGTTTGTAGAATTTACAGACCAGATACCTTCATGACAGACCAGATGAGGCTGAGCTGTGGTTTGTATACTCTGGGTTACAGTGTGTGTTTCCTGCTGCTGGCTCGCCTTTAGCTGACCCTCTGAACTATGTGGAGATCAGTTTCAGTTGAGTATTTGGCCTCTACATTTTTGTTATCATATCCTTGGGGTGTTCTATACTGATATTAAAGTGCAACTCAAACTTTAACTCTAGCCATAGTTAACATCAATTTAATACATAGGTATATTTATAAAAAGGTACGTGTATTTTTAATAATGGTACATTCTGATTGTATTAATGTGTGTATTTCTTTAGACATATTTTGCCAGCAGTGGTTTCTGTCTTTATAGGCAGGTCTAGTTTTACCTGATGAGGTTTACATTGTGAATTTAAGAAAATGTTGAGCATCGGCAGACATTTTCTGGTGTCTTTTTACAGTATTTTATTGATTTCCCATGTACCTGTAATATAAACACAAAGTTCCTCATGTGAGCATTTTCTTGCACAAAGTACAGTAGGCTCATTATTAATATCATCAGGCTTGAAGAACTTAAATCAGTCAAGTAAATATATTAGAAACAGGCTTCTTTACTTATTAAGCTTGTTAAGGATCTGCAGAAACCATGATTTTAATGTTAGATGAAGAGTAGGTGTTTGTGAGAGACAAAATAGTCTTTATGCAAAGATTGTGGCTGTTGGTGGCACTTTATTAAATAGCAAAAATACTAACCCAAATAATTTCAATCAGAATTAATCACACCACAATTCATTAAAGTATAATCTCAGTGCAAAACTACAGAGGATAAAGTTCATTTCTTTGCAAACATTTTCATTCAGATTATATTTTCTATTCAAGCTGGTCCAACATCTCTCCGCTGGTGGTGTCTACTGAGGAGACGAGAACCTGCCGAGGAAGAGGATGGACTTGGTCTTATTGTGTCTGATGAAGAAGAGGAAGGGATGGTCTGCTGTGAAGTGTTCCTCTCTGAGCATACAGAAAGAAACTATTCCCGCCGTGGCTGCTGCTGCCTCTGTGCCTTCCTCATTCACCTCCACAAAGGCCTTGTGGGCCACCGTAGACAGGAACAGTCCTCCCTCGCCATTCATTCCTGACAAATCGGCCGTCGCGGAGCAGAAAACATCCTTCATCCCCATTTTAGCCAGTGGGTGGTTCAGCTCGTAGTCCTCCTCCAGCTTGAACTTTGGCAGGTGAATAATTACTTCGGAGTGAACGTCCATGTTTTCTCTGTTGGTCCATTCATCCAGCTTCTCCTGTGTCAGTTTCTCTTGCAGCTGAAATATAGCACATACATTTCATTTCACCAAGAAACAAAAAGAACCCTATTCTATCCTTCTTCAAGCACCATTTGAATTCTATAATCACAGATGAAGATGTCAAAGATTTTTATACACAGTGATGAATTTAGATGAATGGTAAGCAATTCGTCATTTCATGTTTTTACTATTGAACACAAGTGATATGAGAGACCCTTTATTTATTTTTTTTAAAGGAAACGTCTGTTGAGCTCAATGTCAGTCATTCCCATATTGTCAATAATAATCTTATGCATGTGCACAGCCCCATATGACTATTGCTGACTTGTGTTCATTGGGTTTCTTGCTTTAGTAATTGCATTCATTCTCACTATGTAAAATACCTACAACACCCTGTTATATTGCATTGTTTGTACAGTATTTATTGATGGTATAGTATTGATATAGAACACCACTGAAAGCCTAAATGTAAAATACACAGCCCACCACTGCTAAAAATGCACCCAAATAATTACTTCCTTTAGATGTTTGCAAACATTTTTAGCTCAGAATCCCCTATCTGATGGAGGCTGAAATGGTAGGTGAAATTCAGTGCAATAACCTACTGAAAAGGTACACTAAATAATAATATAACTAGCGTGCTGACCCATGGGGTCTAGATGTGGTAGTTGTTACGCTGTTGTGTATTTGTGCATGCTGTACCACATTTGCCCAGCAGTCACCGCCAAAGTATTCCAGTATAGCAACAAGATTGTAAGGCTATTGTATTCCAAAATTACTAATTTCTCCAAAAAATATTGGTCCTTTCAACTTGCCATTTTCACTAAGTTTGTTCCTTGACCAAAAATACATAAGTATACCAAACTGTAGCAGTCAGCTCTATATGGATTTTGTGTGAATCCTGAGACACACACACACGCACACAGAGGCCAATTGGCTTTTATAATATAGATAGGGCATAATATTGTTCAAATTGCACTCATTTTTCTTAAGAAATTTCAAGTTAGTCAGCTTATTCACATTTTTTTTGTGTAATGGATAGCGTGTAAATCGATACATTTTCATTATTTAATTAAAAATTTTTGCACTAAATAAAAAATAAAATTTGGAGTTATCATTATTTATAAGTTATTGCGTTTTTATTTACTGGTCCATCCCCCCTTGTGGCCCCTGAAATAAAATCATAAAAATAATATAATACACCAAAACCTATCACTGCTGAAACTCTAGACTAATGGGTAAAGGACGATACAGTAAATGTTATGAAAAGGGACTGGCTAGATGATAAAACATAACTATAAGAGACTTGAAATGGGACTGGCAAAAAAATGACCCGAGAGCCTCTCTAGTGTCTACCTTGTTAAGAGGGCTAATGCCTTTATCAGACTCCTCAGGCAGCAGGATGAACATGCTGAGCTCATCGTCCACATATGGCAGCTCCAGGATCTGCAGACCGTGCTCAGGGATGTAGTTATAGGGCAGCTTTTTCATCTTGTACATCATCTGGACTGGCCTGGTCTCATTCTGAGATGTAAGAAACACAAGCAGTGTGATCAGATCAAGTCAAATGTCTGGTTATTTATTCTTCTAAACACCCCTATATACCATGTGGACATTAGTTTTTACCTGATTGACTTTAAAGGCCATTTCTTTGGTGTTTGCAGCATCAAACCGGTGCATCCAGTTCCCCTTAAAGTAGATGGCATTGACAAGAGCCAGTCTGGTCATGGTACTGACAGTGCCCGGCTTCAGAAGATCCTTAATCTTATCTGAAAGACAGCATGCAAAGCAACCAGTGAAAAATGATTTCCAATTCTATGAATACATGGTTTTGTTAATGAAATATCAAAAATGCTAAAACTGAGATTAGTCATCGCTAGTCACTGACATCAACAAAATAATACCAAACAAAGGTCTATTTTAAAGATTCAATATCTTTGATTAGTACATGCTTGTGTGTTTACATTAAGTTTGTGTTGAAGTCTGTTTTGTTTTGTGACATGGTTATTTGTGGACATTAAACCTACATTTCTAAAAAAAAAAACTAACAAATGTCTCAGCTGCCTACATCCATGATTTCTATGCAGAGAACTTTGGTCGGCATCTTCTCAAAAATCTTGTTGTTTTCTCCCAATGTTTTCAGGACCTGTCTTCTGTGCCAATGATTCTTAACTGGTGGGTCGTGACCCAAATGTAGCTCACAAACCTGCTTTCAGTGGGCCGCGGGCCTTTGGGCAAAAAAATGATGTTAAGAAACACTAGCTGCAGTTTATTAATTGAACGTGCTTTGCACGAAAACACAGAGCGTGTTAGAAATGGCTGTTACTGAAATGTTCTGATTTTTATTTCAACTTTATGATTAATGCTTGAATAAGTGACTGAATACACTTTGACTTTTTAACTGCGTATACTTTTTGGTTTTGGTTGAAATGTACTTAATTTAGTGTTAAAGGGAATATTTCCCTCTTTAGCATCACCACCTGATGGTCAGTTTGGTTTATGATTAAACTTGTCTTTTGTCCTGTCATACTGTGATATTCTGTATTATCTCAGGTTCAAAACACACCACCTAGTTCACCTCAAGTTCAGAGTTGACATTATTTCTTTATTATTATGTTATTATTTTAATGGTCTGGCCCACTTCAGATTGTATTGGACTGCTTGTGGCCTCTGAACTAAAATGAGTTTGACATATATGCACTAGAAACAAGATCATGTTTTTAATAGTTATAGCAATAAACGTCTGAAAATCCTCACTTTCTGTCTGCTCCTCGACCCAGGTGTTGATCTCTGCTCTACAGGCTTCTGGAGCGCCGATGAAATCAACAGCCTTCATGTCTGCGTTGTAGAACTTCTGTGTGGCTTCCAGGAACGCCTGCAGAAATACAGCACAAGGTCAGTCAGAGGTCAGTGCATCTGTTAACGTAATGAAACCTCATGAAAACTTAATCAACACTTACAGAGAGAAAGTTGGAGGTGGTCTCTCCATAAAGACGATTGGCTAGTTTCAGGATGTAGGATGCAGATTCTGAGTTGATGTGACTGTTGAGTTCCTGGAAGTCTGCGTGGACGTTTTTGACTGAGCTGAACGACAGGGCCTGGGTGGAAATATAGAGCATGAGATATTAAACAGAGATTTAATGAACATAAAACAGAGATGATATAATAAGTGGGCTCGGTATCAAGGAAATGATCCCAGCACACTTTATAATGAAGATACCGTTAACTATTAAAACATACATGCATCTAGAAAAGAGCGGATATAATAAATAATGTTGATACCGGAAACAGACAAATTAAAGCAATATTAACTACTAAATGTTTTTGTTTTAGGCCAGTGGTTCTCAAGCTTTTTTTGAACAAACGCCCCTTTATGTCATCATGAGCTTCCTGCCTCCTGGGGCACAGAAATTCACCATTGACATAACATGCTGCTTGATATTGATATTTATACAGACTAACACCCCCATTTCAGTCAATGCCCCCTTGTGGGTGGTACCATCCCTGTTGAGAAACTCTATTCTAGGCTGTGTTTAAGTGAATAACGGTGCATTTTCCATCTTGATTTAAAAACATTTTGAACGTTTTGTACAATTTGAGTTATTATAAATAAAAAGCGAATCATAATTAAGGTGTTTTGCTTTGATTGTAAATTAACTGTTAAATATAGTCTATACATAATACATAGGAGATATGAAATTCATTGAATTTTTTGATTAAAGTTACCAAATTAAAATGATTTTGCAGGTCCATATAACAGAAAATTACAATACTCCTTATTCATCATTAAGCTTATATTCCCTCTGTTAATTGTCAAGCTTCTACTAAACGGTATGTGGAGTATAACAGCTTTTACTTCCTCACATTGCATTTTCTTTACCTTCCTTATCGTCTGGTATGTTTTAATGTGTCTTTGTTTATGTTTATAACCAAGACCTACCCACATTCTTTTGTATGGACCAGATTCTACAGTGTGGGACCCCTATAAGATAAACAGAGTGCTTCCAACTTTGTGAAAACAGTTTGGATAAAGCCGTGAATCCCAGTTTGGCGCAGATGTACTTGATTTGACCCTAAGTTGAACTCATACTGAATAGTTGAAAGAATAACATGTTCACTAGCCACATGAGGGAATGCTGGCTATGTAGAGTAGGTTTTTACTCATTTGTGTTTATGGATTTACTGTCTACTAAGTAAAGGACTACAGAAAAAATGACCCTTCCCACTTGCTGGCACATTTATATAGATCATTAATCAGAAAAAGAACAAACCACAAAGCTTCTTGGGTTTAACTTCTGACAGGTAGACCGGTTTCATGAACTACAAGGCATGCTTTTACAGCGTTACACTCTCTATCAACCAGTACCTGTTCTATACGAGTTTACTGAGGTTAAAGTACACACCAGACACACCTTTACCAGTGCACTCAGACACACCCCTGAACTGATTACCCTCGAGCTCACAGTGTTTCATACAGCCCCATTTAAGCAATATATTTCACAATACAGCCGCGGAAAATATTAGACCATCAAAATTCTTCAAAAACAATGGCTATGCAATGAAGTGCTAACTCCTGTGTGTATCATGTGACTAAAACAGACACAAAAGAAAACATGGAATGAATAAAAGCACTGTTTTTGTCAGTACAATGACATAGA
>JAPQRP010000020.1:12648260-12675760 GCA_037367295.1 Apogon hyalosoma
TAGGTTATATAGAATAGAATAGAATAGAATAGAATAGAATAGAATAGAATAGCACTTCATGTTTCTGCGTGTCCATGCAGTCACAACATTAACAATGACAAATACGAACAAAAAACAAAACACTCCTTCAGTCTATTGTTGCAATGCAAAAATAAAACACAAATTCATTTAAATCAGATGTGTATTATAATAAATTCCAGATGAAAGCAATGAGAATGAAAATAAGACTCCGATTATTATATTGTTTGTCTCCTTTTACTTACAGTCTGTGGGGAAACTGCCCATTAAAGGTCCAGTGTTTAAGATTTAGCTTGATTCAGAGGGGAGTAAAAAAATACAATATCCTCCTGAGACTCAGCAATGCATTTTCATCCTCTGTAGTGGATGAGAAATTCACAGCTTTACTTACAAAAAATAAATAAAAAAAGTCCACCACAAAGGACGTTCCATAAATAAATAAATAAATAAATAAATAAATAAATAAATGAACGAATGAATAATATGTCTGAGAAAACTAATGCATCATACTGTTTCCTATCAAGGCGATTAATTAATGTAAAAACGCCAAAACTTTTACTTACTGGGTCTCAGGAGGATATAATTATGCGAAAATTAAGAATAATTTTGTTTCTGTTACCTTAGCATGAGTCATTTATATCTAAAGAGAGACAAACACTCAAAATGAATGTTTTCTGTTTTCTGTCTTAAAATACATTAACATCTCGTACTATGTTGGAGTGTGTCAGAGTTAAATTTCCCTCTAAAAACCCAGAAACAGTAGAATAAGCATTGGATGTAATGAGGGACTTCTTTCATTGTGGCCACTGTAGGGGAGGGTGAGGGGAGGTGTTCAGTCGGTTTCAGTATGAAACGTCACCACTAGACAACAGTACATATCTCACACTGAACCTTTAATCTCATTGGAAAACGTATAAACTAAATAAACTGATGCAGAAAACATCTGAACTATGAGTGCGACAAATATCCAGGCCTTATACTGATAAATAAAATACCAAATGGAAACACTTTTGAACACGTCGACAGTAGAATAAGGCTCACATTGTGAATTAATACAATATAATCAGTAAAGTGTTTTGTGGAATAATTAAAAATGTTGATGTCAAGAGTATGATTTGCACAATGAAAAAAATCTACTTTTTCAGAATCGTTATGTATTTAAATCACGCATTTCTTGCGAGTCTGATTAGTTCTATTAATACCGTCGTCTTTTCTGTACTTTAGCGGACATAAAACTGAGTGACACAGAGGAGTGTTATATTATCACCTGTTGCTACTGTCTTTCATTGTGTCTCTTTTTTGACACCCTCCATTGTCCAGAGCTTGTACGTTGTGCAATTAGCCTGTTAAAATAAACCCACAGCTATGTTCAGACTCTGATACTGTATTTGATCTCAGGTAGGAAAATAATTTTTCAGCATCAAACCACGCCGCTGTCGTCCCCTCCTGTTTGCATTACTACCATAATCAGCACTTACCATGTGTATTTTTATTCATTTAACCAAAACAGTCACTCTGTATAAATAGATTTTGGTATAGTTAATGCCTCTGGCTTGCTTAGGAAAGGTCTGTTTTGACAGCGATGTTTCCTCTCATCACTGTGCCGCTGTGGACCATTTGGCATTTTAGGGGGGATTTGAAAGATGCCGACCCTCCCTCTTTTTTCTCCTGCTCTTTACTCATCTAAACATACACTCATGGACTAACAAAGTTCCCCAGGGTCTTCATGATTCATTGCTACTTTAAGAGTTATGAGACACACGCAGGTCTTGCTATCAGTTACATAGACGGATTACGATGAAGAAGACAGATAGGAACCCCCCTGCCGTTTTATAGAAGGGATTACCACGGCGGCCGAGCAAAGTAAACGTACACAAACTACAGCATTACTTGGACAGTGACACACCGCCACGCATGCACACATACATTAAAACGCAGCCACATACCATACACAATACCCTTATGTAACTGGTGGTTAAAGCAACAACTGCGATGAGTCAAAGCGACTACAATGGAAAGCTATCTGTTCAGCTGTTTGCCTGGCAACGAGCATTGTGACAGCTCCTGCCCTGTAACGGTTTTTCACCAGTGGACGTTTTCCTTTTCTGGTGATGGCGTGCCCCTTGACCTCACCCTGTATGAGGTAGCACCCAAAATAAAGCCAGTAAAGGGTGCGTGACCCAGGGTCAGACAGTCACCGAGGAACACGGAGGGTCTGCAGGACTGTGAGATGGAGATGGAGCTGTAGATCGGTCGCGGTTTCTTGAAAGGCGTTCCACAAAAACACTAGAGACTGGAACGTCTGTAAAAGTAATGCCTCAGTATGAAAACACAGGAATTTCTCACTGGACATATTTACTGATATCAACTCTTTAAACTCTAAACCTAAAATGGACTGGACTTTTTTCTTATTTTGACTAACTTAAAAGTTAGGAAATATGTTGTGAGGGAGTCCATTTGCCCTGTTTTCCAGAGCACTTCTTTTCCAGATCTTTCAAAATCTAGCAATAATTTACCATTTGCTGCAGTTTATAATACGGCTAAAACTGTGTCTTCTTCAGCTTCCAGCACAGGCATGAGTGAAATTACCGCAATGACCTAATAAAACCTATGGAGCACAATGTCTCAGGTTTCAGAAACCGTTGGAATTTTTCCAATTGCACATACAGCGAAAAAGTTACAGCCATCCAAACTGCATATCCGCAGGGTGTGTCAGTGATGACACGTCAGGTTTTAAAGAGTCAAAATGCAAGTACAGCTCACAGGGGAAAATGTTGACACTGCACATTTCTGTAAACTACTGATACATGCAATCTCAGCATAATAAGAAGTGACACTTTCCCCAATAGAGCAGGAGGTAGTTGCAGTGGATAAACAGGACAAAACTCAGGACTTTGCCACCAGAGATCAGAGTCTGATAGGAGATTTTAGATTCAGTATTTTTTGTTTTCAGTATAAAACCAATTTGGTTTACATATTACCCCAGAGTTCTTGTATTAAACCTGTATGTATTTAGGTTAAGCAATAACAGCTAGTGTTCAGTGATTGGAAAAAATGTGGTTTAGCGTAAACATGACAAACTACAGTGTGAGGGATTCATTAATCGGACATTTTCAGTCTTAAAAATCGCTTCGCTATCAGTGTCAAAGTCTAACTATTCTTACTACAAAAAAAATCACTACATACTCATTGTTGCCCGTAATATTGCAATAAAGTAATTTCATTTCTTCTCATGATATGATTGCGACAATGCAGTTTTATTCTTGATAAAGTGTAACTGGGACTCAGTATGGAATCATTCCACCTGGTCAAAGCTGAATACTGATATGTACAAACAGGAATATAAAGAGGAATGTGTCAGAAAAGAAAATTATTCCAACTTCATGGGCAACAGTGTAGATATAAGTGTAGAACATAAGTGTATTATTTTGAGTTAGTAAAAGTTCGTAAAAATCTTTGTGGAAAATTTTGTTTCCAGTTGAAGAGTTGCATCTGGGTTTTTTTTTCCACATTAAAATTGAAGTAGCACTGGGGACACATAGAAAACCAACACATTACAGATATAAAATCCTTGCCAAAAGGCCAAAATACTGGAATACAGTTTACAGCATTTATTTTAACTTTTTTTTTTTTGCATTTATGATTACGTTCTATTAATTATTTTCTTTTAAACTGTATCATTCAGTAGGTAAATCAAGTGGGTGGAGGATGTTTAGATTTTAAACCACAACCACCAAAATAATGTATGTGGATCAGAATCACACAGACTGCAGTAAAAGGAAAATGATGTTCTACACATAGATTTTCTCCAAAATAATACATTCATATTCAACCCCTTAATAATCATCAACATTTTGATAAGTAAGTGTATTTTAGTTGTATATTTTACTCTACCTATGACAGATTGGGATTTCTTTTATTTTTCTATTTCTAAGCACATTAAATGTAAGTAGTGGATGAGAAAAGGTATTTTATGAACATCTGTGTCTATGTTTTAAAGGAAGCTCAATTCAGTTCTAAGAAAGGGCTAGGTGCCACAATCCCTTAGGACTTTTACATTAATTGGTGGGTGAATAAAGTTCAGATAACGGCTCAGATTTTTCTACCATTTTATATTTCACTGATGACGTACATACATCGGGTACAACAGGTTTGGTTGTTGTGTTCTAAAAAACCAAAAAGGTTGTCGGACAGATGGTGCCTCTGCTGACTGAACTTATCACAAAGGATTAAAACATCAAATTGAAGAATCTAAAGGTCTGGCAACTGTAAATAAATCAGCAAATGTAAAAGGACCAATGTAAGAAGCAGTAACAGGTGTTTCTCTGGCTACTCTTAAGGGTTTAGCTCTGAAACTGAAATCCTACCCCGAGAAAACCCCTGATGCTAAAGAACAGCTCTGGCTGTTACATACACTGTGCATCATGCCCTGGGCTGAAACTACAGACACTCTCTGACCTCTGTAATTGTAAAGTAAAGGCAGGACATTTTACACTCTAGAAGTATAAATATCCCCGGTGATCTTCTGTGACTCCCCCAGAGGCTCAACAGGTAGAGCGCAGCAGAAAGCCAGCTGTCGCCATCAGGCGTCAGGATGGATTTCTCCACCACATCATCACTCATCCTCTGTGAATCTGAGATAGTTCCCACTGGAGGACGGCGTCAAAGCACACGGAAAGCACTGCCGCATCAACAGACCACACACAAACCCCAGTTTACCTTTACACAACAGTTCTCTTACAATGTAAACAATATGATAATCTAATGAATGTAACATACGGTAAAAGTAGTCGAAGAAGAAAATAAAAGTCGGTCTTAATTGCTTTTATCAACCAGTTGAGTTGTAATTTACATCCATGTCTGGCCTGACTCATGATAGTGAAGACTTTGGAGAGATTTAACAAAGTGCACCAGGTGTGTTTTGCAGGGCTTGTATGATTCCAATGAATCAATTCCAATTAGAAACAATCTGGCTTCACTTAACCCATAAAGAGCCAAAAAGCCACTGGTAACCAAAACCATCTACTGATTTAAAATGTGTAACACCTGTTGATCCACTAATCCTATCAATACATGTAAATAATTGGTGTAAAATGCAGTTTATCATCTTTTCATGGTCATCACATATGAATCATTTGGACGTTCAAAAGCTTAGTGGTTACCGTGGAAACACCATCATCTTCTACAACATTGATTCACCAGTAAAACCCAGGGAGTTGGATCAATGACAGTGGATGGAGACACTTATTTTATGTTCAGTTATTGATATCTTTGCTGAAAAAGTCACTTTTTCTTCAGTTTTCTTTCTGATATGATAACCTTTGGATTTACTGTGAGCTTTTATGAACATCTACATGATCAGTGAATTAAATATAGGAAAATACCTCATTTTCACAAAAAATTTAACATGCAGAGGATAATAGATGGTGATAAATCACTTAAGAAAAGCTAAATATAGAGAAAAAAAATATTTTGGAACTGCCACATAAGTAGCACTGGGTCTGTATGAGTTAAGATAATCTATAACATCTAAAATAGTGGAAAAAACACTCTAAAGACACACTTAAAATTGTAATTTTCTATCTCAGATATTATTGTGCCATATCAGGATTTCATGGAATAAAAAGCTGGGCTTCAGCTAAACAATTTTTGACAAACTAATAACTATAAAAAAGTTTGTGAAGTAATGGAAGTATACAGCGCTGGAAAAAAGTTTTTGGACATCTTTAAAATTTTACACAATCTCAAATATTATCATGAAATATTTGCAATTCGAAAGGTGTTGCTGCATGAGATTTATTGTTAACAAGAACAAAATAACACAAGTAAATCCTTGACGTTTCATGCTCTGGATGTGTTTCATTATTTTGGTGAAACATCTACTTTTGATCTCCAAGGAGCAGACTACATGCAGAATGGAGCATGTGGATTTGGAGAATGGAACAATACTGGCAGAGTTCAGTAACTTAAGAGTGAGTCTTAATGCACACAAATGCATGGGGTGTCCAGAAACCTTTTTCCACCACTGTACAAAACATTCAATGCTGTGCCAGTTGTATGACATGGTATAAAATGTACTTCCCATCTTCTTAATGGATCTGCAAAGAAGATAAGTGCGTTGTTTGGATGATGAACTGTCAAAGCTACGAAATATGGACTCAGATCAAAAGTAGATGTAATAAAAAGCTGAGGTTCAAGTCTGTAGTCCAAAATCAGTAATCAGAAACAAGACACGGGTGAAACACATGAAGGTGAGGACAGGTAATCAGCCAGGAGGGACGGCAGACTCAGACTGGGAAGACGGGACCTGAAAGAAAACAAAGAACCATTAACACAAACACGTGAGACCAGCGCAAAATGTGCAGACGTGACAGGAAGGTAATACAGTAAGTCACTCGGAAGAGATACTGTATGTGTTGGCAGGTCTCACAAGAGCGTCTCGCTTTTCTTCTAAATTGTCTTTTATGGACATGACCATCTTTTTTTTTTAGTGTCATTGGGAAAATGCAGCCTGTGAAAAAAGAGTTGGACACACACAGCTTTAAAGAGTCATTATCTGTGTCCATGTTCACCTGTTGTTTCTTAAAATATGGGGCAGTGGTGAAACCCACATGACACACACATATAGGAACATGTCTGAACTATTTCTGGTCTATAGATAAATAACCAAGTAAAAGCTATATTTATAACAAAAGTGCATTGCAATACAAAAATGCACATATCCAAAGCATACATATCAAATAAAGATAAGCTGTCTGTTCTATTTTTTTTTTTTATTCTTGAGAGTATCTAGGTTAGGAACATAATAACTCCAAGCAGCAGAATACATAAGTATGGATGGTGATTTGCAGCTGTGGAATGAGAGGAGGGTTTGTTTTATAATTCGGTGACTCATGGGATTCCACAGGTTCTAGATGTGGTTGTTTTTATGCTGTTGTGTATTCATGCATGCTGTACCACATTTGTCCAACAGTCACCGCCAAAGCATTCTGGCCATAGCAATGTGACTGCAAGGCTGTTGTATTCCAAAATTACTAATATCTTCCAAAAATATTGGTCCTATGAACTTGTTGTTTTCGCAAGTGTCTTTCTTGACCAAAAATACGTCATAATACCAAACTGCAGCAGTCAGCTCTTTCCGGATTTTGTGTGAATCCCCGAACACACACACACGCATGCACACAGAGGCCATTTTACTTTTATAACATAGATTATTAAACAATGACTGTGTTTTTGCAGAATATTATGATGTCACATAAAACTTCATTAACTTGTGTGAAATTTTGTCATTTCAAATGTTTCTACATTTGTGTTTATGGCCCAAATCACGGTCACAGTTCAGTTTATTTACTTTCATTATATCATATGTTTCAAACCATGTTAAAATTCAGGGATATCCAAAAATTTCTTGTGATATGTCAAAGAAGATATGTCTTAAGATATGAAAAAAAAAAAAAAAAAAAAAAAAAAGCATAATTTGAAAAAAACTGATACATTGCTACATATTTTGGTGTAGATTTTCATCAGTAGTGGTAGTTTTAAGTGGGTCATTGGTAGCGGTGGAGAAAACAACTCCCATCATCCCCCACTAATACGTTATCTGCTTCTACGTCTTTTGTTATTGCTTTGATTGACATTTACACTGACCGAAATGACATACTGTTAGTTGATAGACTGGAGTATATTCTGTCCTCTGTATAAACACATTGTCTTGTACATTAAATTTGCATGTATTCAAAAGAGTCAGTCAATGTCATCCATATTCCCCTACATTTGTGTAGATTATTTGTGATTAAATACTTTTGAGGGTGCAGGCTGATGATGGCGTTTGCATTTGCAGGTCAGATAAGAAGACTCTGTGTAATGAGTCTGGAAGGAAGAATGGAAGACTGTCCACATCAGTGGTACCACCGCCGATACCGATGTCCCCCATTGTTGAGAAGATGGAGGGACTGAAGGCCATCCGCAACCGAAGCAACAGCCTCCGCCTGGGTCGACTGGCGTTCTACCGACACCTGGAGAAGGTGGAGACCATGCGCTGCTTCTGGGAGCTTAAACATGTGGAGCTGGAAGGAGGCAACCAGCAGGTAACACAGGCTTCCACTGACTACGCAAAACCATCACTTTTCAACAACAAAATGAGACGCTTATTCACAGTCAACAAGAGTAATGTGTCAAGGGAGAAAAGAAAAAGCACTGGGCACATTTTCAGCTTTATTTCTTGGTCAAAGGTCTTTAGAGCAGAATGTGTCGCACCTGTCACATTTTATGAGGAGCACAATCAACAGTGAGGTTAAAGGGAAGCAATAAGAGAGACCAAATAAGACATGACTGAGTCTATTCCAGTTCTGGGCACCTGTTAGCAGAAACATGTCCTGACACGATAAAATGAACACATTCACTAGAGGGAGCTGCAGGTCTGTTACTGTTTGTGAACCTCCTCAACCCATTTACTCACATAAACCAGTACACAAACATATACATATGCACATTCAGTGGTGCAATGCACTGAGGTACTTTTGGTCAAGTACTGTAATCAAAGGCTTTTTACTATTACTCTATTACATCTAATGATAATAAAAATAAACAAATTTGGTGATTGTAGATGGCTCAGTCACTGCACATTCTTACCTCAGAGACATTATAGAACTCATCATCATCCCCCAATTCCTCCAGCACACCCCCAACTTTCTGTTCATGGATGATAATGCTCCACCGTGATGTGGCCAAAACCAGCCCGCTAGAGGTTCAAATCTGGTCCAAAATTTGAGAAATGCAAAAATAACACTGAAGATATTGACAGTCAAGGGTATCAAACTAATTTTAGGTCAAAACTACAACATTTTAACAATATTGTGCCTGTTTTTAAATGCCTTGTGCATTTGTAGATTCAGTGTATTCTGTAATGCACATATTTGAATAAGCTGAGGCATGAAATTGCTAAAATTGCACTTATTTTTCATTAGAAATTTCAGGTTGTGTTCATTATTTGTGAACGGATAGTTTGTAAGTGTAAACATCTTCATAATTTAAGTTTACTTTTTTGCACTAAAACAAAAACAGAAGTTTGGATTTCTCATCATTTGTAGGTTATTAAATTGTTATTTTACTGGTCCGACCCACTTGAGATCAGATTGGGCTGCATGTGGCCCCTGAACTCAAATGAGTTGACACCCCTGGTGTAGAACAAAGTGATTGCCACAACTAGATGTGCATCTAGTTGCCACAAGGTGGCAGTCATCAGTAGGTTGACCTAATTTAGGGGTCTAAAACACAATCAGCTGATCTCATTTTACTCAGTACATTGTACTCATATTATCCATTACATGACTGAAATTGCTGATGTAACACCAATGTAATTAAACACTCAGATATGAATGACATTAGCATAAGCCTTGACATGCACACCAACAATTAATTATTGGTTTAAAAAATATATATATATTCTTAAATAACATATTTTTTCTATATCAAGAAGAAAAATAATGTAAAATTTGCAGTTGATAAACAATTGTATTCTTCTGAAATTCCTAATCAAGAAGTCACTTTTTATGGTGCAATTCACAATTTTGATTTAAAATATTATTATTTTATCACATTTAAAGTTACACTAGTATCATGTGTGACAGGTTTTACATAGAGGGTAAATGTCTGGAGATAAGCTGACACAAATCAGTGGTAGCTCTCCACTGACCGCAGGGCGGTGTTCCTCTAGTTAAAGACAGGGTCTCAGTGTAATTTAAGATCTTCACTCTGCCTCAGCTTCCAGCGAACAAGCCTCTCACCTTCCTCTGTCACTAAACTCTGGCCTCAGCTGCACCTTTGCTCAGCTGCTGTACCTCTGCTCGTGTTATTTAATCTGTTTCATTCTGTACTTTGCGCTATCCTTGATCTGAGGAAACTGTTTAACTTTGAAATCATAACTATGTGAAAAAGTTACCACTGGTTTCATTGCTAACAGTAACAGTAAACACTGTCCCGGTGCTGTCTGCAGAGGTTCTCCTCAGATTCCCACCGAGGAAAATTTTTCCTCGCAGGGGTCCTGTTCTGTTACCCTGTGACCCTTGAACCCCCTCCCAGCTGTTGCTGTTTGTTAAATGAAGCTTCCTTCAGATACAGGTGCTTGGAACCATTTTGAACAGTTATATCCACAACTACAGATGACTTAACTAACAACATTTACAATAAATTGTCAAATGCTGTCATTCAGATGGTCCATAATTATGACCACATATGCATCGGACATAAAAACAGTCTAGATATCCGTCTCATCTTATAATCTCCGAGGCACCAAGGTCAGTAAAAGTCCCTCATACTGTAAACCAACATGTTCAGCAGGACTCTGGGAGGATCTGATCTGTCTGTACGCGGTGCACACATTCCACTATTCAGTATAAATCACCAGCTCCATTCAGACAGATGGACATCATACACACAGAGTCAGTCACTGTCTAAAAAAGTACCACTGAGGACACTCTGCAGGCCTGTGCTACAACACTAACAATCTGTAAACATAAATAGAAGGAGTGTGGGTTAAATAAAAAGGAGTGTGCACACTCTCCCCTGCAACGCAGAGCCAGACGACTGCATTTGTCACCTGTGCAGAATGTAGAAACAGAAAAGATAAATTTAGCAGCGCTAGAGCCAGGTGTTTTTTGGGTGTTGTTCCTGCAACTGTCTGAGACACATGTTACAGTGACATGCTTATTTTAGATTCACATCATATTTGAGTTTACCCAGCTGTTAAAAATAATTCAAATGTGTCTTAAATAAGATGTTCAAGGATAATGATCATTAAAAATATTTTAGCCTACAGTGTATGTGTTGTATAAATATAGTCTATAGTCTACAATATGTATGTGTAAGGTTTCATTTTTACAATACAACTGTAATTTGGTGGGTCAACATGGATGTAGAAGGAAGACATACAACCCAAAAATAACTGCATAACTGATTCAAATGCAAGCCTAATTATTACAAATTAATACATTCATATTATTATATAGTAATACATGTATATAAGAATGTACCCGAGAGGCTTTACAATGATATCCATGAAGTGCTTGATCTCTTTGCCCGTTAGATTCCTTTCCAGATGTTGTTGAATAAGACTAATACAAAAATGGAAAATGTCTTCTGAATCGTGAATAGTGACCAAAGGGAGGCTGTATGGAAGATGGAATTCATTGAATGTTGTTTGATAACAGTGAATACTAAATGAAAAGGTGCAAAGGAAGTCCTGTGGTGCACATATCTATACATGAATGTATGTCTGTGTTAAAAATGTATTCCGTCTGCTTTTGAGGTATATGGCTGGCCACAGTGACTCCCTAACAGATATACTTAGGCGTATGCATGCACAAAGTGCTGTGTCCAAAGTTAAAGGATACCACAAGGGTCTCACTAACATGCCAGCAGCAGCAGCAGCAGAAAGCATCTGATTCTGCGTACAGCAACGACACCCTGAACTCAACACCACCTGTCCCGCTCTCGTCTCAGAGACAGCATGTTCTCTCCTTTTAGATCCCACTTCGGGAAGCACGGAGGACGCCGGCTGGAGAGTGAATGGGTGGCTTGGTGGGTGGTTTTGACAGCATAGATCCCCTGAATTACGCAGCGTTTGTAGTGAGTTGAGCAATCTAAGCACACATATGGGAGCTCAACTCAGTGCCTGTTGTCGTCTCCATTGATGTCAACAACTTGTTGCACACCACCTGAGACTCTGGCTTTGGCACAGGTGGCAGAGAGACTGGGATAAAACAAAAGCCTGTGCACGTGAACAACAGGACAGGAAGAGGAAGGTGTCCATCATGGAGAACCTCCTAAAGGATAAAGATGTTTGGATATTAGGCAGTGTGTGTCTGGTTGCCACCTTCCTGTGGCGGCGCCTGTGGAAATTATTCTCCACCAAGAGGAGCAGAAGGACCACAGTGTCTACAGACACAGAGGTAAAAGAAAGAGAAATCAGAGTGGGGTCGGTGCAATGGAATATATGTGAATCTGGAGCTGTTTCATGCCGGTGATGAGCTGAATTGTTAAATAGGATGTTAAATCAACAAAGCTCTGCTCACTGAGTTCATTTGTACTGTTGCGGATGGTGACAAGCTGCCGGTGCACGAGGACCGGAAGTGAATGAAAGCCATCATATAATCTCCCTCAAAGACATTTTCTGTCCCTGTCATTGATCAGATGTAAACAGAGGTCTGATTACCCTGCATGGCAGTGAAACGCAGTATTTGCTTGTGTGTGAACAAAGCCACAAAACAATGACTCAGTCTGAAACTTGGAACATATATTGATTGACTGATTCTCTAAAAGGCATGATCTTTTGATGCAACTAACTTCAGAATAAACAAAACAGCATGCAAAAACAGTTTTGCCTATTATAAGGGACGTTTTCTTCTGCAAAGGGAGTGCATCCCCCACCCAGATGCAGGTCATTATCAGGGTTTATCTCCTTCAGTGATTCTGATTTGAAGCCTGATCAGTTAAACTCTAAAATCCTACTAACACACGTCAGTCAAATTCATTGACCAGGTTTTAGTGCAGTTATGGATTTATAGGAATCTACTACCACTGGAGTGATGGGCATTTAAATACTGCACTTATTTGATTATTATTGTATTCAACTACATGCTAAAAGTTACCAAAGTAAGAAGTTGTCGAAAATTATGATCATGGTATGAAAATAAATCCATATTAAATTTTAAAATACAAAATAATAATGTTTTAACTTAGAAATAGTTCAGAAATCAACATTTAATATAATACACCTGATTTTCAATCATCTTCTCATGCTCTCAACCTGTCTTTGACATTGCTGTGGTAAGAATTTGTTACTTTCCTGTTAAAAATGAAAGTCCTTCCCTGTTAAAAACAGTGATTCAGATATAATTCACATTTTGCATACATGTCATAATTCTCTACGTTTTCCCCCTGGTTTCTTGGTATACATAATCTCAACATTTCTGAACAAATAAGTTTACTCTGAGCTTTTATGAACATCTACATGATCAGTGAATTAAAAATAGAAAAATACCTGATTTTCACTGAAGAAATGCCAAAATAAAGAGGATAATATTACAATAAATGGTGATAAATCACTTAAGACAGGGTAAATATGAAGAAAAATTAATTTGTGAACCATCACAAAAGTAGCACCAGGTCTTTATGGGTTAAATGTAACTTTGTCAGTATTGTCAAGATCAGGTCTGTGATTTTCAGGCGGTAAAATAGAAAGAGAAAGAAAACTTTGATCTACAAAATCATTCATTATAAATGTTTTACAAAACAGTTGTTATGAGGTGCTTTCTGAACAGATTATTAGGTTTACAGAAGGAACTGTATATCAATGGACTGATTACTCATGTCTGGTGTTACCTGTTGGACATCTAGTTCAAAGTGGATTGAGTCATGATCACCTTGATAAACTAAAAACACTAATCAGGCCTGTGAGTAACCAGTAGAACGGCTCTAAAAATGACCTGAGTGGCAGCCGTCGGTACCTTTACTGCTCCTGGGTCAAAGCGTTGAAGTGTGCTAAACATGCTCCTTTGACGAATCAATGAAACAACCTTTGGCCGGCAAAGCTGTATTTCATTCTTCTGGAGCTGATGTATGAGCGCATGTCAGTCAGTGGAAAACATAACGTCATCCAACATGCGTCACAGACACTTGTCAAAAACAGTGACATCTAAATTCTGTTTAGTAGTACTTAACACCGTGTTCCATTTTGATGAGCCAGAGCCATCTACACTATGCAAACCATGTCTAGTATAAAACAGTTTAATATGTTAACATAATACAGCAGGAAGCACATGTAATAGACTCCTCATAAAGTGTGGGAGCTGTAGCGCTTTAAGCAGTGAAAGCTCAATATTTTATTAGTCTCAGTCTGACTTATTATCACTTAACATCTCTGTCCACTTCTGATAAAATTATACATCAGTCTGATTTAAAAGACTGACATAAATTCAACTTAATGCAACCATAAATCAAGTCAAATATGAATTTGGGAGTGAATATTGGATAAAAACTGTTAGAAAAGCAAAGACAGTGTTTTTATTCTGTTTAAGTGAGATCTGTCCAAGGTGCTGAAGTGAACCCATTCGCCATCTGACCTCTGATAAACTGTCCTTAGTTTAACCTTTGTACCATTTATAACAGAGTTTTAAACATCATTTGAAAGTGTTTTCCAGCAAATACAGCTATGAAAAAAAAAATCCACCAATGTTCTTAGTACTTATAAGTATACAGGTACATGTTTTAATGAAAAGAAAAGGTTTGCATTTAATAGAAATTATTTAATTAATGATTTCCCCCAAAATTTGAATTGAACATATTATTTAAAGCATTTATTAGCAGTATATGGTATTTCTTGGGATCCGATGCCAAGAAAATGAGTCCATATGAAATGTTTAAATACACATTAATAATGTTTTAACTTAGAAATAGTAAGAAATCAACATTTAATATAATAAACTGGTTTTTCATGTATCTTCTCATGCTCTCCATCTGTCTTTGGAAAGAATTTGCTTCTTTCCTATTAAAAATGAAACTCCTTCCATGTAAAAGCACTGACTCAGATTTAATTCATATTGCATAAATGCCATAATTCATTGTTTTCCCCCCTGATTTCCACAGGCACCCAGGTCCATGCATTTTACTTAAGCGTAAATATACCAATGTCACTAATTCACTTCACTGTTGTAATCATTTTATATCAGTAAAGGAACTAACTGACTGTGTTTCTAAGGGACAATCCTATAAATGTTTTGGTAATGTTCATTGAGACTATTAGCTTGTGCTAATGTGTGTGAGCATGACTAATGTGAGAAGGGTTCTGTTGCCTCAGATTCTCACACTCACATAGCTCAGACAGAATTAGTACACAAACAGAAGAGTGACAGGAGATGTGACCCTTTGGGAGGTTTATGTGATGGATTAAAGCTGCGTACCTTGACAGTTTTTTTATTGGCAAAAAATGTCATTATTATCTCTCAGTGTATTGGAAGTGGTTTGCAAAGACACAAAACTTCTGCATCTTCTACTTACCTGTGTTTTTGTGCAGAAAAGTCTACTCAGTGATGCAGACTTTAGCTAATTACAGGTGTTTTCAGAAAGGTGGGAGGGTTGAATATGTGGTTGACAGCTGTAATCACCAATCGTTGATAAGACTCTGTCAAACATGATCCATATTTCAACATGGAAGTTTGGAAAAGTAGCATCTATGTTACATAATATTATGAAAATATAAAGGGACATTTCTGCTTTTATATATATATATATATATATATATATGTATACATAACAAAAATTATTAGACCACCCTTATTTTCTTCAATTTCTTCTTCATTTTCATGCCTAGTACAACTAAAGGTACATTTGTTTGGACAAATATAATAACTAGAAAAGCACTTTGAGAGCACAGACCTCCACCAAGGCAGATTAACCCCCCTCAATCAGCACCAAAATGTAATCATTTGTTTGTTCCTTGTGGCAGTATCAACATTTCCTGAAAATTTCATCAAAATCCTTCCATAACTTTTTGAGTTATCTTGCAGACAGACAGACAGACAGACCTCCTTGGTGGAGGTAACAACAAAAATAGCTCATAAGAGTTTAATGCATATTGGTGTGCACGCAAATGAATGTCTTGAATATTTTGTAATAAGCCCATATTCTGTGATATTTACACTTATTTAATTTTTTATATATATTAGTGATTCCTGACTATGATCTACATTTGTATGAGTATACGTCGCTGATGAAGTTAAGGGATGAGCCATCACACCTAAGCTACTCAATAAAAAAGTTCAGTATCCTTCATTCTACCTTTCACTACTTTTAGTCTTCAGCTTTCTCATCTGTCTGTCCCTCTCTGGTATGAGGACTCCGGAGGAATGTTCTGTTTTCGCCTGGAGTCCTCTGGCTTCTCGACTGGTGTCCCCTTTCAGCCGTTTGCATAACTCATTACCAGTGCACTGCTGAAAATGTCGCCTATTACACACCCACAAACAAAAACACACACGTAGCCATAGATTTACCTCACAACGATGCATGATGAGAATGTTGGGTTGCAAAAGTTTAATTACAAAGTGTTTGTTGCCTGAGCAGATAAGCAGGTTCATCAACAGGTTGATAAACATCCTCTTGTCAAGTCCCTTCCACAGACATTTCAGCGGCAAACAAACAGACAGAGACAAATAAATACTGAACTTTATACTGATGTGGGAAGGCATTTATACTTTGCTCTAAAATGTCTATGGTAAGCAGTATTTTTACTTCTAATTTGCTATATCATAGAGGTAAATATTATACTTTTATCTCATTCCACTTATCTGTCATCATTTCAGATTACAGATTTTCATCTTCAGTCTGTCTAGTTGAAATTACCTATTCTATACAATTTAAATATAATGATCATACAGAATATCATGCATTTAATTCAGATGTACAGACAGGACAGTAATACCCTGGTGGGTAGCTACTTGACAGAAAACCTTGTTATTACCACAACAGCAGCAGAAAAGTAAAATAAGTGTATTTGTGATTTGCACAAATACACTATGATATTTAGCTTTAATAATGATAGATTTACTAATTGAGTCTAGTAAGTAACGCTACCACCCATTTGGTATTGTTATGGTTAGCATTTTGACAACAACAGGTACAGGTGTTCGATTAATGGTCAGTTTGTTCTAATAGGAGTCAGTTATTTCAAAGTCTCACCATATACAAAACCAAAAACACCCAATTTCATGCATCTAAATATGATGAAGCCACATTGCATGTTTTTTTATGTGCTAAAATTATATTCAACCCTCAAAGACCCAAAAAGCTGCCAGTGACAGAAAGCATCTACTGAACTGAAATGCTGAACATCTTTTTAAACACGAATCCTGTCAATATATGTAAATAAATCGGGTAAAATGCAGTTTCTCAGTTGTTCATTGTCATCAGATGGACGTTCAGAGGAAACACCACCATTTTCTGAAACATTGATTCACCAGTAAAACCCATGTTGTTTGGCAAATGAAAGTGGATGTAAATACTTTTTTATGTTCAGTTAATGATATTTTTTGTTGAAAAAAATCACTTTTTCTTCATTGATAACCTCTTCATTTACTCTGAGCTTTTATGAACATCTACATGATCAGTAAAATAAATATACAAAAAAAATCCCTGATTTTAACTGAAAAATGCGAAAAGCAAGCGATAATATATCCACAAGTGATGATAAATCATTTGGGGAAAGGTTAAATATGGAGAAAAAGTAATTTAGAAGTCACCACAAAAATAATGTTAGGTCTTTAAGGGTTAAGGTTTAGGAGGATGTAAATGCTGAAATGGCATTGATATGACAGATACATGCTGATGAAATCAAATCAAGGTTATTGTCATTTTGCTGTACATACAAGAGTAGTGCAGACAAGATGAGAGAGCGTTTCTCCAGGATCCAAAACAGAGCAATTAAAAAAACATACTTGTGCATTCACCCACCCTTCCACCCTCCCGCATGCATACTGTATACACACACATCCCTGAGATGCTTCATAATTGGCAGAATATTTACAAAATTGGCCGGTCAATGTTGTTCAGTGTCCATAGCAGCAGCCTGCGGTGTAAAGTGCACAACAATTAAAGTGATCTTTGGAATAATAAAGAAGTTAAATACTCTTGGAGGGGCCCCTGCGTCCATGTGCGCCACCATCTTAGTCAGGGATGAACCAACTAAAAAATTCAGTATATGACATTTAGAGTAATTGACACTCAATATGTTTCATTACTGTAAATTTAGCCATTTATACATGTTTAGTGCCTCTGAACAGACATCTTTTTCAATTTTATAGCAGGTCATATCTGGTGTGAAGGCATAACCATCCTAATATCACTTAATATGTCAGAGAAGAAACAGAGTTTATATCCCCCTAAATACAAAACCCATAATGGACATAGAAAATGCTGATTGTAATAGCATGGGGCTACGTTTCTGGACAGTCAAAGCATCTGCTGTGTTGAATTCCATTAAAATATTTGACCCTGCATGAATATGTATAAATTGCAGTACCAGTGTCACTAACTTAAAGAAAACATACATAAAACCTTATATAGTGGCTTTAGTACAGAATAATAGGGGATGTTATCTGACATCCCATGTCCACGGTCACTGTGGAGTCACAGCTGGCAGTCAGAATAATATTTGAGTGTGGGTCGTGTTTATGGTCTGACACCATGTACAGTAGATCTTACATGGCAAACATTGATCCAGGCGGTGATGGGGTTTTGTTGCTCCAGGTCGCAGTTCAGGATAACCAGAGAACAGCTGCATGTGACCCTGGTACCAAATGCTGACAAACATTATTCTCCTATTTCACTCAAATGTACAAAGAGACAAGTCATAGTGGACTGTGGAGATGTGAGAGCAGTCTGTGAGCCCACCCTGACATCTAGTGGCAAGTTCAAGAACTGGACACGTGTCAGTTTGGTTCCTTACATCTTCACTAGGCCTTGGGAATTTATGAAGCCCATTTGAATTGAAGGTAAAATTTCACCTATTTTGATGACACATTTTTAACATAAACAAAATGATAAACTGCATTTCATGATATATGTTTCAATATATGTATATAAACTTTGTCCATTTAAAACACACTTTGTTGATCTGTACTATTTCGATACAATTTCATTTTTATTTGACTGTTTAAGTGTGTTTATCTTGACTGTAGAAATGTACATGAATAATCAACAATAAGTTTTTATTTCTTTAAATCTGTAAAGTAACGTCTGTAAAAGTGTTTAAAGTGTTTTCATGAAATGATTAATATAACTCCTTTTTTTGGTCCTTCACTATTATTATTATCATTATTATTATTATTATTATTATTATTATTATTAGTAGTAGTAGTAGTGGTGTTTGATGGAGGGCACATGTTAACAATGACTAATCAACTTAAATTGACTTGATTATTTGACCTCAAAAAGCAGTTCAAATACCCACCCTTAGTTGAAACTGTGTGATCCAAATGGGCGGACATGTTAAATACATTAATGTTACATAGTACACCTAAACATACATTATTTTACATTGCTGGTGAGACACCGGATATCATTTTAATAATTAAATTAATTAAAAATAATAATTTGGCAACCTGTTAAAGAGTATATGCCTGAATACTCTCAACATACAATAACACAGCCAGTACATACATTTAACAATAACAAGACATTACTAAAAAAAAAAAAAGACTGAAATTATATGTTTCAATAGAACATTAAAAAGTCAAACTAATATAGCGTAAACCATTCAAAGGCTGCATATGTTAAAAAAACAAAACATAATTTTCTTCTTAAAGTAACAACAGCAAATGGCCCATTTCAGAGTAATTTATATTGGATTTTAATTACCTCTGTCATGGTAAATTTTGTCATGCATTTTTATCACACAAAAAATACTGCACTGATTTTTATGAAAGAGGAAAAACTCTTTCTTTCTTTTAAAAACATTCGTTCCTAGAAAGGCTTTTATGAGACTAAAAACAGTTAAAACATTGAGGAACTAAACAACATTGAATTTAGGTATTTAACAGTTATTCTGGCAGGTTGTTGGTAGTTCTAACTGTGGAATCTAAGTACTTTTCAATTTAGTACTGGCAGTAAAGTAAATTAGATAAATTAAGTCAGATGTAATATGATATTATTATGAAATTATTGGCTTCATTAGCAAATAGTCTGGCAATAGGGAGGGTAATATACATCAAACCATCCACATGACACATCCTTTGAATCACTCTATCAGGGTTTATTTCAAAATAATGGCAGTTTGTGGTGCTTTAAGCCTTAGATAATAGTCTAAAATCATAATATTTGTTGAATATTTTATGTTACATTACCAATATGAAACCTGCAAGATACCTAAAGTACCTTGTAGAGTAAGAATTACAACATTTGCCTCTGAGATGTTAAGTACAGTATCCCAAAATAAAACTTAAGTACATCACTTGAATAGTTATGAGTGTTATGTGTGTGTGTGTTTTTAATACGGTATTAGTTTTTTGCTGACACTGTTACAGTGTTAGACATGGACTCCTCTGCAGGAATTCTTCACTAAGCTCTGCTGCTTTATGTGTCTACATATGTGTTTTGGTGTCGTAGGATTGACAGTCATTCCACAAGGTCAGAGGTCAATATTTATCCCAAATCTTCTCTCAGACACACCCCCTCGATGCCCAGTTGTCTTCTTGTTACATAACAGTGACAGTTCAGAGAAGACTCATGATAACTGTGTGTCTATTTAGGAGGAGGTGTATATATGTGCGACTTATGTAACATATTTACAAGCGGGGCCTAATCGCTTTCCATAACACAAACACACACTTTGCTTGTTAAAGCTCCACTGGTCCTTTAAAGGACTTTTTTAGCGTCTGTCCAAGGTCATGACAGAGAGCTGAACGTGTTTTATCATGGCAGCTGCTGTGAAAGAACAGTCTGTCATCGGATGGTAGTGACACAAGTAGGTTTGTCAGATAGAAAACCAGCAGCTGGACGTACACAGATCATGGGTGGCCTTTCCATTTCTGTAGTGTAATATTAAGGGAGAAACGTAGTCGTAATATGTCCTTCCAGTATGTAGTTGTACACTTGGTGGAAATGTAGAGACATATAATATACAGTGCCTGTCATAAGTATTCACCCCCTTGGATGTTTTACCCTTTTATTGCTTTCATAAATCAGTCATGGTCAATAAAATTTGGCCTTTTTTTACACAAAAATATATTGGAAAAAACTCTTTAATGTCAAAGTGAAAACAGATTTCTACAAAGTAACGTCAATAAAACAAAAATATATAAAGAAAAATAATTGTTTGCATAATTATTCACTCCCCTTTAAATTTAATGGTTTAAAGTGGTCATATTTTGCTAAACCCACTTTTATTAGTCTTTGGTTCATTTATTTGTCTATTTGGACCCTAATAGTTAATACAGTTTGAATTTGAACCCTCCAGGTGCTGCAAAGCTATCTTTATATTCATTTTGGTAAAAATCGAGTAGATTTCTACAAACCGTTTCAATTCCTGCTTAATTTGTTGCGTCTATAACTAGTTTAATCACAACATTTGCACAAATAAGGTCAAGACTTCAGACGAACATTTCTCCGAGTACGACATAACTGTTAGTCAGCAGCAGCGGTTGTAGTCCATACTGAAAATATGTCCAAACTTCGAGCCGATTACCTAAAATGTTCAGTGGTTGGTTGTATTAGCAAACACAAGTGGTTGAATGGGACAGAGCAGCACAGCCAACAACCTGGAGGGGGTGGGGCATAAAGTGGCTCATGTGCATTTAAAGGGCCAGCGCTTAAAATGACCTTTCTGGTGTCATTACTCAGAAATAGGGTTGAAGATGGACCTGTGGAGTTGAATTAATGAAGAATTCAGACCCAAGCATTTCATTTACAGTTTATGTAGACCACAGGGAAATGTTTTAAAACGTTTAATTCCTTTAAAAAAAAAAAAAAAAAAAAGAAGCAAATTATCACTCCTTTATTTCAGTAGAGGTCCATTCAGTTGGTGCCAATAGTCTCACAATTAGTGAAATGAGGATCACCTGAGTGGTGTGGGTGTGTCTCAAGTGATTGAAGTATAAAACACCTGAGTCTGGAGGGTCCAGAGACTGGTTGAGCAGTATTCCTGACTACTTTTAACACCATGAAGACAGGAGAACTCTCCAAGCAACTCAGGGAAAGGCTTATTGAAAAGTACAAGTCAGGGGATGGATACAAAAAAAAACGTCAAAGGCATTGAACATCCCCTGGGGTTCGGTAAAATCATCCATCCATCCATCCATCCATCCATCCATCCATCCATCCATCCATCCATCCATCCATCCATCCATCCATCCATCTTCTGAATCCGCTTTATCCTCACTAGGGTCATGGGGGTAGCTGGAGCCTATCCCAGCTACTTATGGGCGAAGGCGGGTTTCAGTGAAATAAATCATCAATAATTATACAAACAATTACTTTTCTTTATATATTTTTGTTTCTTTGACATTACTTTATAGAGTTTTTTTTCCAATAAATTTTTGTGTGAAAAAGGCCAAATTTTATTGACTATGATTGATTTATGAAAGCAATAAAAGGGTAAAACCTCCAAGGGGGTGAATACTTATGATAGGCACTGTGTCTAATAAGGAACCAAACATGGTAACTTCATTATCCTTGATTTTCTAATAATAAAAAGTTTCTGAAAAAATTCACAAAAGTAATAAAGTCTAGTTATGTCTTCAAATAACACACTGATTACACAATTACACAATTTCAGATTATTTCTTTGAGTGTCTTATAAAGGGTTAATATTTCCTAAAACTAGCACTAGTCTCACTGTTAAGAAAATGCCGCTTCTATTTATTTACTAAATATTATTTTCACCCAAGTCTCAGTTTTTACTGTGCACGCCGCTGTTGAAAATAATAATAATATCATAAATTAATATATCAACTTGCTAGTAATCTTTCAGCTGGCTCTGTTTCTCACAATCCCCGTCTGTCAATCTCCTTTATGTCTAAAATATGAGACGTCATGAAAAGCTAAGACAAAATATCTTAAAACTCAAAGATGAAATGAAAAGAGTTTGGTGGATAAAGGTTAAAGGTCAAAGGTACTTTGACCATGAACATTGGACAAATCTGGCTGAACTTTCAGATCTTGTTTAGATTGAGTTAGTGTTACAGGTACGTAATTAGTTACAGTGTAATTTATTTATTTATTAGGAATTTAAGGAGTTTGATAGAGGGTTTGGTTCTGAAATACCAACCAGAGATCAGCTACAACCATCCAATTCAGTATATTCTCCATAAAAAACAGTTTGATGCCTCTTCTCTATGGCAACAGCATCTGAGGCTCACGGATATTGCAATATTAAGATTCAACAAAAACAACCTGAACAGAATTGTAGTTGTTGTTTTTTTTTTGTTTTTTTTTTAAAGTTTACCTTTGTGTTTTACTTTTAAAGTCATTTTTAATCAATTTCAGAGATTTTTTTTTTTTTTTATGTCACTGTTAACTCCATGGCATTGGGGAGTGCATAGAGTTGAATAATATGTCCAATCTATCATTAAAGCAACAGGACAGTGTGCTTGCTGTCAGTAAACGTCAGCACTTTGTAAATCCTTCCCTATCGTAAGCTTTTAAATAAATGCCACACTTTTCATCAGTAGATAATTTGTCATAATGCAGCTGGCAACGGCACACATATAGATACGAATGACTATTATCAAGTGTTGACAAATGGTCCATCTCCACGACAAACTGGGCAGACTCTTCGTTGAGATACAGTAGGACTTTTGTACAGAGAACCACAGATTCACGGGTTCTTTTTAGTTAAACTATCCCAGGCGACCTTTAGCAATGTGCTGTCATCCATGTCACTATTTACACCTGTCTGTTCTCTGCTGTTTAGATTATAATAAGTGGAAAAAATATAGTTATAATACAGGAAGCTCTGTGAACTTGAAATTTAGAAACCATAACCCAACTAAAGGAAGTTGAAGTAGAAAGATCACGGCAGTATTTTATTTGGGTGTATCATTTAACCCATAAAGACCCAAATATCCACCGGTGACACAAACCATCTACAGATATAAACTGTGTAATTCCTGTGGATACACTAATCCTATCTATACATGTAAATAATTAATGTAAAATGCAGTTTGTCGTTTTTTCATGTTCATCAGATGTGACCCATTTGGGCGTTCAGAGGCTCTGTAGTTACCGTGGAAACACTGTCATCTTCTACAACATTGATTCACCAGTAAAACCCATGGAGCTGGATCAATGACAGTGGATGGAGACACTTGTTTTTTATGTTCAGTTGTTATCAATATATTTGCTGAAAAAGTGACTTTTTCTTAATTTTTCTCCGTTTTGATATAACTAACTTTGAATTTACTCTGAGTTTTTATGAACATCTACATGATTAAATGTAGGAAAATGTGGGATGTATGACAAAAAAAAAAAAAAAAAAAGAAAAGCAAAATACAGAAGATAATAAAAATTGGTGATAAATCAGTTAAGAAAAGTAGACATAATTAATGTGGGAACTGCCACAACAGTAGTGCTGGGTCTTTGTGGATTAAAGTAATGTTAGAAACAAGCCAATTAAAACAAAACAGTAACTAATACAGAAGCAAGAAAATACAGAAATTATTGGAAAACCAAGTAAATAAAAAATATTTTAAGGAATGAATGCAATACAAAATGTTGTTTATGCTTTTAAACATAGTGATTGCCCCATGTTAATGAATTACCAGCATACGTTTAAAAATAAATATTCACTTTGCAGGTGTACATTTACAAAATAAGCTAGACAGACAGACAGACAGACAGACAGACAGACAGACAGACAGACAGACAGATAGACAGACAGACAGATAGATAGATAGACTTTATTTATCCCAAACTTGGAAAGTTACAGTGTAGCAGCAGCATGACACACATACAATAACAATAGAATACCACAGCAAACATGAGTAATAATAAGAAATAGAAATAGAAGTATAAAAAAATCTGGGTAGAATAACTGTTATGTGCTAAAACTGTAAGGTGCAAAACAAGTTGTAATATTCAAAATGAGAAGGTGCAAAATGACATTTAAGTGCAAATAGGTTTATGACCAGAGACATCAGACAGAGGTGAGTTATTGCAGAGTGACATGGAATGTGGCAGGAAAGATTTCCTGTATTTGTCCGATGAGTCAAATTATACAAATTTACATTAAAACATTAAAAATATATTAATTTGTCAACAATGACCAGTATCCACCTGACATCACATGCCAATAGGATAGCTGATGTAAAATCACACCTATCAGATGTGGAATGTGGTAAAAACAGTTAAACCAGGTGTTTTTTCTACAGAAAGTGACAGCTGACAAAGACACGTGGGTGCTGAATTGCAACTAAACGTGTCTGTTATTCTGCGAAAAGGACATTTATAGTTGGGTGGTGTTAGAGGATTATGGGTGAAACTTTATGTATTGATTAGTTTGCAGGACTGATCTCATTAAGGAGCTGTATGAGTCTAACACTGTGTATTCATGTCAAACCTCCTATTGGACCTTACGTTGATGAGATCCCTGTGCATGTATTTTTATTTTGGGCTTTGTGGAAAGGCATGGGGGGAGTCATGATGATGGTATGGTGCATCCTTTGTGGGCAGGGATGCCATTTCGGGGGAAACCCTGGATCATCGAAGGGCGCCCGGAGCTGGACTGAGGCCCAGGAATCTGATAGAGATGAAAGGGCTGTTACTGAGATGATGTAGTGGAGGTGGCAGGTTGTTTCTGCAATGTACAATTAATAGTACAGTACAATATTAAACAAAACAGTGATTACCTGTTATAGTGATTATAGTACTTATTATATTTTGCAGAGTAAGAAAGACGTTTTAAGTGCAAGTAAATATAAATATTAATTCCTATTCTCTCATCATATTATTAGCCTGGATTGTGTTGAAATATTCAGACCCTTTGCTTCAGGAAAAGTACTAGTGCACTAAAATACACAAATTCTGCATTAAAAAGAATAAAAATTAACATTTTATACTGCCAAAGACATAAACCAACCAAAAGCATCCACTGATCAAAAATGTTTAATAACTTAGGAACCACTAATCCTATCAATACATTAAAATAATTCAGGTAAAATGCTGTTCACCAGTTTTCCAGTATTATCAGATGGAGGTTTGGTCATTTTTTGTTTTTTTGTTTTGATATAATAACCTTTGATTTCACTCTGAATATTCATGAACTTCTACATAATCAGCAAGTTAAATGTAGGAAAATACTTGATTTTTACTGAAAAATGCAAAATATGACTTAGGAAAAGTTAAAAGTTAATTCATTTGTATGTTACCACATAAATAGTTTTAGATTTCTAAGGCTTAAAGTATAAAAAAGTCAATTTTCCAGTAAACTGATCCATGTCAATGTTGTACTATTGTATGTGATGTTTTTGGATTCATTTTACAGCTACATTTGTGTGTATGCTCTATTTTACTGTTTTAGATGTGAATTTGAGGTTATTTGTGTCGTTTGAGGTCAGCTTAATATACTGATTTGTAGCTTAATCTACATCAGGGGTGTCAAACTCATTTTAGATCAGGGGCCACATTCAGCCAAATATGATGTAAAGTGGGCCGGACCAATAAAATAATATAAATAATAGGATAAGAACTTATAAATAATGTTTTTTTTTCTATGTTTTTGAGTGAAAAAAGTAAAATTCTGTAATGAAAAAGTTTACATCTACGAACTGTACTTGAACATAACATGAACAAATATGAACAGCCTGAAAATTCTTAAGAAAAATAAGTGCAATGTTAACAATATTGTGCCTTAGTTTATCATACAGACATGTGCATCACAGCTTAGAGATTACAGTGGATCTACAAATGCACAAAACATTTAGTAACAGGCAGCATACTGTTAAAATTCCACATACTGCTCAAATACATTTCAGGTTGTTCATATTTATTCAGGTTCCTCAATTTATTTATTTTTTTTGTAAAAGGCTAGTCTGTAAATGTAAACATTTTTGTGTAATTTTACTTTTTTTTTTTTTTAACACTAAAACAAAGAAAAAAAATTGAGGTTCTCATTATTTATAGTTTATTATGATAGTATTTTACTGGTCTGATCCAGTTTATACTGAATTGACCTAAAATAATTTTAACATCCTTGATTGTTAATATCTTCAGTGTAATTTTTGCATTTCACAAATTCATCCCACTGGCCGGATTGGAGCCTTCGGGGGGCCGGTTTTGGCTCCTGGGCTGCATGTTTGTGTAACCTGCGTGCTTATTTCCCATCTGTGTTGTGTAATTTTCCTCTGTTGTATCCCACTTGGTGGAAGAAGGAGGAGTCTCAGGTACAACTTGAGGTGGATTTATTGTGAACATACTGAAATTACAGTATCGCGGTGGATCAGTCATGGCTGGTAGTGTTGCTCGGTCTCCACTATAAAAGAGCAAGCATAATTAAGTTTTAGCTTCGCACATCACAAACGTCGCTGAAACGTACAATCCAGAAATATCAACTATAACGAAATGACTTCAAAGTGATCACTGTGCCATATTATATATGCTGAAATAACTCTTCTCCAATTACAATTAGATTTCTGATTGATAATCTTTGTTCATGTGGAGGACCGAGCCTATAAACCTACCCTGAGCATCCCTCATAGAGCTGACTAACTTCTGTTTCCACCAGCCAGAAGGAGAAGCCCCTGAACCAATGACCACCCATACAATTGACATATGGAGGGCAAGTGGAAATAGCACTCAGATGCTTATTATATGCTTATTGTGTCACTGGCTCTAAAAATGTCAAGTTTCATGAACTCAGGCAAATTCAGGCCTGTTTTCATCTTTATGATGACGCGTTTTCCAGCCAATCCAATAATTAAGTTACTTCATTTAAAGGAGCT